>JAGKTI010005090.1:15022-28359 GCA_018397915.1 Birgus latro
AAACCTTACTATAACAGACTAATTGGGACCCAAGCCATTCAAAAAAAAAAAAGCAAAAGTAAGGTAAAAGCAACATCTGGACTTCGTCCTGCTGACTCGGACTTTTTCCGATATATCAGACATTAGTGCGGATCGCACCAACGGTTTTTCACTGTCATTGCAATACTGTACTGTAACATAAATTCACTACAATAATCATGTGGTGTAATGTGTATAATGACACTGTACTGTACACTGATAAGCATGTCTTTTCTTTACCTTATTGCAGTGAACATAGCTAAAGTGTTTAGTCCGTCTAGACTGCTTCTGACTTTATTGGACTTTTTCTGATATATAAAAATTTAGTCTGGTCAGCTCCTCGATTCCAATAAAAGCAAATTCTGGTATATTGCAGACTGCTATATCGAAGTTTTATTGTATATCTGTATAGATAGATAGATATTGTTATGCTGCATATTCTGCGTCCAACTACTTGGGCTCAGATATGGGCATGTGCTTGGGTTCTTTTGTTCAGGACCGGGCTAGAGCATGCAGACAAGGGATAGGGTTCAAACACAGGCTAACCAGTCTTACATGTATATTACCTACAGACAGATACAGTGGATTTAACACTACATGTACGTAGGGCAGTTCTATATATATGACAACATAGAACATATATCACAACACTATGTCTTTAAGGGAAGTATTCCACAGGGCTGTGACACTGTTGATGGTTAGAAATATTACACAGGGGTTGTGACATTACAGTTGGGGCACAGATATTACACAGGGGTCGTAGGACATAATAGTACACTTGACACACAGGGGTCATGGTATCACAGAGGGGTTACAGTGTTACACAGGGGGAGGGATTCACTATGTTCTGTATGGGCATTAATGTTCCACAGGGTCACAAGGTTCTGGGTTTCAGAAAGGGGAGGGTATAGATATTACATAGGGGTCACAACACTCTGGGTAGGGGAATACACTCTGAGTCTGCAGCACTATGGTGGGACACAGTTGTTGCATGAGTCACTGGTGAGGCACTGAGGTCATGGCACAGGTAGGTGCAGGTGACGGCCTGGCATAGGAGGAGGGCCGTCAGGGGTGTGCTCCTGGTAAGGGCGCCAGCCTCGTGAGGTGACATCTGGAGTCGGGTGTATGCTGGAGGGCGGCGTGTGGTGCGGCCCTTCTCTGCCGGGGGCTGTAGGGGTGCGGGGACCCTCAGGGCTGGGGCCAAATGGTTAGGAGGCGTGCTGCCCAGCACCTGCCCTTGGCCGTGGTGGGAGTCCTGGAGGAGGGTCTGGGCTGGTCTGGGCCTGGGGTCCGCTGCTGCGAGGTGGTCCTCAAGGTCCTGGGGCTGGGGAGCGTCAGCGTCGAGGGCTGGGCTGCAGGGACAGGACACCCAGGCTCACCACAGGTCTGCTCCAAGCACTCTCCATCAGTAGGCTGACTGGGGAGCAGTCTCTGCCCTTTGTAGAGGATGGGGAGCTTGAGGGGCATCTTGCTCGGCCTCTGGAGGGGCGGGCTGAGCCAAAGATGGCACCCTCGTAGGGAGCCTCCGGGCTAGTAGAGGAGGGATGACCGGTGGTCTCTCCCTCACCTGGCAGGTCCTGTGGACTCTGCCGGAGCTCCACACCAGGGCAGAGAAAGGAGGTCCGGTGGACTCTGCTTCTGCCTGGTAGGCCCAGTGGACTGTACTCGGGCTCCCTCCTGGGTGAGTGGACGTAGGAGGCCTGGTGGACTCTCCCTCGTTCCGACAGGTCCGGTGGACTCTGTTGGGGGACCACTTGTCCCAGGGACAACAGGAGGAGGAAGTCTGGTGGACTTCTTGACTCCCGTGGCAGGACCAGTGGACTCTACTGCTCTCCTGCTGCCTGGGGAAAGTTGCAGCTGGGGGACGACCCGTGGTCTCTCCCCCTGTGGCAGGCCTGGTGGACTCTACCATGGCTCCACTCCCCTTCTCGGGAGAACAGGCAAGGGTCATCTGGTGGATGTTCTGAGATGCCTGCTTCCTACGGCGGGTGGCGGAAGAAGGCGGTCCGGTAGACTCCCCTTCTACAGCAGGACTGGTGGTTTCTACTGCACTGCTGCTCCTCTGGGATGTAGTAGTTTTTTGAGGACTGATGGTCTCTCTCCCTCTTCTAGCCTCAGGTCCAGTGGACTCTGTAGCTGAGGGCCTACTTGGGACTGTGTAAGGGTCAGTCCCACCCTGAGTCTGGTGAGCGTTGCCCACGTTGGAGAGTAATGCACCTGCCCAGTGCACTTCCCGGGGGTCTGGCTGTGGGTAAGAGGGGCATGAGGTCACTGGGGATGTGGGTCGATGTGGCGCAGAGCACCTGTCAACCTCCCCGTGGCCTCCCTTTAGGGTGGGTGTCGCCTCCCCGTGTCCTCCTCGTAGGGTGGTGGTGTTGGGGTCGTTCAGCCGGGTGGGCATTTCAGATATATACTGTGTAAATAAAATAGTAAAGCTGGAATGAGTTGATGCTGGAGTATAAGGCACTATTCGCAGCTGCCGCTTTCGTCAGTGTCCAATCACTGATGCATATAATCGTATCTCTGCCTCATACTTTTTAGCTATCATGCATAATTTTCTCTGCAACAGTCTTCAAGTGAGTTTAAATTCCTCTGTTATACCATTAGTCTTGTACAGTCAACACTGAATATGCCTAATGGTGATCAGTTTGTGTATGAATGTGTGCGTACGTAGTGGTACAGCTTTCAGTAAGGCCATAATAGGAGCTTGGTAAAAAAGAAAAAAAATATCAAGATCTCCCCATTAGCCATAATATAATGGGTCTTATGGTACCATTTACACAGTCATTGTTCACATGACTTACCTATTTCCTCTCCCCTATTAACCCTTCCGTGGGCGCCAGCGTCAAATGATGTTTTATCGGAGCATGGTCGCTGGCATCAATGCAGCACGGCTTGTAAAAAACTACAAACAATTTTGAGAAGGGAACGAAGGTCTGGGAGATGTTGACATAGACTTAAACTCTAAACTACTCAAACAGAATCAGTCATGAGTGGATGTCGGTCTTTTGCTTCCCTCAAGTGTTAGTGCAAGTAAGAATAAAAAGTCAAGAAAAGAAAGAAAGTGCTGCACCTATTATCTTTCTCCTCACTTTCGTAAACCACCCAGAGTAAAAAAAAAAAGAAAAAAAGTCAATACAGGAATAGACATTATAAACATAAAAAGAGGAAGGACATTCATTATTATATTTTTGTTTGTAAGTACATATATTATGTTCTGAAATTGTTCATTTCACATATATTTCTTGTTTTGCACAAGCACTTCAGCAATATATGAGGTGTTTTTATGGTGAATATATGGGTGTAAAACCTTCCCTTCCCATCACACTAATTCCCTCGTTTGAGATGCTCATCTCTGGTCGTATCTAACCTTGACCGAGGTGGTTCAGCCTGTACACACACACAGCAGCTTACATTATCTTGAAACAGACTAAAAATAGCATCCTTCTTCTCTCTTTCCCCATGAATTAGACCACCCATTAAAAAAATAAATAAATAAATGAATCAACATTAAAGAGGGACAACATTTTAATTATATTTTTATTTATAAGTACACATTATTTACTAAATTTGTTCATTTTACATACTTCTTGTTTGCCACAAGCATTTCAGCAACATATGAGGTGTTCTTGTGGTGAATATATTGATGTAAAACAGCCCCTTCCCTTCACACTAAGTCCTTCATGCGAGGTGCTAATCGTGAGTCGTATCGAATTTTTGACCCACAGTTTGCCACGTACAGTACATACAAAGGACTCTTATCTGGTTAGAGTCTAAAATATTATCTCTCGCCTCTCTTTGGAGGGAGACAACTGAAGTACATGGAACTCCATACTTGCATAAATACAATAAACAAAAAAATATATATTTTTTCATTTCTTTTTCTTGTGTGTATGTGAAACCTCTCTGAAATGCTCACCCTGACAAGACACCACAAGCTGGGCAGCGCAACACCCATCCCACAGAGGGATGACAGGGGTGTGACTCCGACCCTAGGAGACCACAGAGAGGCTGATAGAGAGCTTTCAGGTTCGGAGCGAGACGGGAATACATCCCCCATTGCCCAGCGCCCCTCTTACCTGCAACCAACACCACCTGAAGTATGCAGTCCCAGCATACTACACTCTGGCTGGGCCAGCACTCATCAGGTTCGGGGTGGGGCTACTAGACTAGCCCCAGACAGCATACAGGTGACAGCCACCAGCTGCACCAGGAGAGGGAAGGCCACCAGCCACTCCACAGCTGCTTCCCTCCCTCTGCAGGACCAAGTGATGGCCACCACCCACAATGGGGGAAAGATGACTGCCAGCTGCTCATTAAAAGCCCTCTGGGAGCAGGGCCTTAAGGCGGCGTCACACTAGACCAAAAGTCGTTAACATGCGAGCAGCTTTTGTGAGGCAAAACAGCTAGCAGAGTGGAGCGTCCGTAACACTCGTATGTTCTTGCGAGCCGAAACGGCTAACAGTGTTGTCTGCCTTGGTGCCCCGTGGGCATTTGTAAACAAACCACCACCGAGTACCCACTCCCTTTTCCTCAGTTTCTGTAACCGCTTCACGTACTTTAGGAACTCCAGAGCCACAAAGCAGTCTACTAGAGTTTTCCTTGCTGCAGGATCCATATCGAAATCTGATTTCTACTTGTTGTTTGGAGACAAAGCAGACGGCCTCCACGGCTGGTCACCCAAGTGTCCGAATGTTTATTTCAGGTTACAAGAAAAAAATAAAAACCCCAAGAATTAAACTGTATTTACTTAAATTTAGTTTAAGTTTCCTGCTATGAATAACAGAATATTTTCTCTCCGATTACAGAATTAACATAGGCTCATTTGAGTTCCAATCCCACCAACAAGCTGTGAGCGAAAATTGTTATCCATTTCGCCTCGCAAGCGAAATCTTGCTCACCGTGAGTCAGTTTGGCTAGCGACTCGCAAAACTGGCTCGCATGTTAGCCACTTTTGTCCCAGTGTGACGGCAGCTTAAGTGACGGCCACCAGCTGCACCTCGGCTGCAATTCCAAGAGGGAACGTAAGTTCGGTGACGGCCACCAGCCGCACAACGTCTGCAGTCCTCCTGGGTAACGGGACTCCGGTGACAGCCGCCAGCCCCACCAGCAGGCCAGTGACAGCCTCCAGCCGCACTGAGACTGCAGTCCTTCTGGGGCATGGGACCTCGGTGACAGCCACCAGCCGCACTGTGACTGCAGTCCTTCTGGGGCATGGGACCTCGGTGACGGCCACCAGCCGCACTGAGGAGGAGACGGCCTGAAGCTGCTCTGCGCCCGTCACTCTAGGGGACTTGGCGACCGCCGCTAGCTGCGCTGAGGAGGGAATAGCCATGAGCTACCCCTCGCCCCCTACCCCCGTGCCTTCCCCTTCTGAGGACGTTCCTTGCTCGCCCCACCACTCCTGTGGCCGAGCAGGACCCCTCACCCTCTCCCTACTCAGAGGCAGTTCCCAGGAGGAGCCGCACCTGGAGGAGGTCTGGCATTGCCCCACTGTGATCCCGGGATACGTACCCTGCAACCAGCGCCCCGACAACCCCTAACAGCAGTCCCGTGCCTCCTGATGAAGGCCTCACCTGATGGGACCCCCATTACATCAGGCCGACACCTGTAGCAGCCCAAGTCTTCGTCACCCAGTCCAGAGTCCTCTGGTCCTGACAGTGCCTAATTATTGTATACTGTATTATGTATTGTCTTTTGCACTGTATTCAGTTGTGTTGAAGATAGTGTAATATACGTATAAGGTTGGTTGACCAGAGTTTTTATGCCCTGTTCCTTGAGTTGTTTGCACCAGACCCTGTCTAGAAAGAGAATCCCTTTCTAAGTTGCCATGTTCAAGGAGCAAGTAATTGAGCCTGGAACACGTCACATAACAATGGTTCTTGATTCGGTCGGCAGCAACAAGGAACAAAGGGAAAATACAACAAAATGGTGACCAAACCCCACGTTCAGTTACCAAAATTTGACCCTGAACAATGTGACATTCACACATACCTATCAATAGTCAAACCACTCCTGGATATAGGATTCGAGGATGACAGGCAGAAGATAGCAGTTACCCTGCCACACCTGGGCAAAGCAGTAGCCAACATTGTACCTAAGATCGTCCCGGAGCTGACATGGGCGGGCGTCATACAAATAGCGACCCAAGCAGTCACTCCATCCCTAGGGATGGTCATGGCATTGTCACCTCGACACCCTGACATACGACGGCAACCTAGATGAAACACTCATCCAGGCCAGGTGACTCATCACCGCCACATACCCGGAGAGCGATGCAGCAACCCGGGAACAGCATATATTTAACACCCTGATCAGGATCCTCCCCAGTTTTATCAGGGAGCACTTCACTATATATGACCCAACGGGAGACCTGGATAAGGACATCCAACTCATGCGACATCTACTAGCCGCCCATTCCACCCCTCAACACGTTGGTGCCATAATTAAGTTCCCTGCCCAAAAGACGGCGCCACACCACAACCCACAGCTACCCCCAGCCCAAGCAAACCCTCCACCAATGCCCTCCATGCCCAGGGCTCACCCTACAAAGAGGCGTCCCAGCCCCAGTGAGACGAACCTAATTTCCATCAACCCATGGGAATTCACCGCTTGCAGCCACAAATGCCCCCTCCATGACATCCAGGAGCAGCTAAAGGCTGCCCGATGCAAGGCGGCCACCCAGGGGTGCCGTAAGGTCTCTTCCCTGGATGACGAGGGCATCGAGGACAAAGCCTCATCAGCCGTCTGCACCAATCCCAGGGAAATGAAGCCAGAAGAAGATGGGTCACCACAGTAGTTGGATTTTTAGGACCGCCCCTGCACCTCCCCACAGTGGCAGGGGCCACCTCACAGAAATACCGCCCCCCCAGTCTATAACAAGGTGAGACTGAATGGGGTCAAGGCGAGGTTACTGGTCGATACTGGAGCAGCCAGATCCTGCCTCTACAGCCATTTTTACTCCCACCACCATTCGGCTTTCACCCCACTTTTCCCCACCTCAGCTCATGGATGCTGGGGATGACCCCCTGCCCAGACGTGGGGAGACCCGGGCCCTACATGCCGACACCCACCAGCAGGCCTCTATCTAACACTAATTCATGGTATTCGACTCGACCTGCCATGCAAATGACGGCTACCTAGGGCTGGATTTGCTTCAGAAACTACACGCCAATGTCGACTGCTACAAGCGACATCTCCAGTTTCACAAGCTTCCAGACCCCTTCCCCCCTCTCCCCCCTCCCCCTACATTCTCCACCCACTCCCCCACCACCCTCCCCTCCCCTATCACCCCACCTTCCCCACTACCATTGCCTAAGCCCTAATGATCTCCCCTCAGCATGAGGCCTGGCTACACCTGAACCGGCCTACCGGAACCTCCATCTTGTTTTCCCCTGCCTTACCAACCGGAACCCTCTCCTTCTGCCTACTATCCCCCACCTTGATGTGGTACGCATCACCAATGTCTCTACCACCCCCCCCTCACTCTACCCAAAGGATTAATGGTGGGAGAGACAGAAGAGGCAGAAACACAGGGACCCCCCCCCTCCCCCCCCCCCACCTCCCCCCCCCCCCACCTCCACATCTCTCACCGCAACAAGCAGACAGCCTCTGATGCCTTCTGGACTTCAAGACCTATTCGTGTCAGGACCAGCAGACATCGGCCACACCACCTACCTGACCCATGAGATCCACACGGACAGACCACCTATTCGCCAACCATCGAGGCAAAAGAACCCCAAGCAGCCAGCGGAGGAAGACCGGCAGGTCCAGGAAATACTAGATGCCAGTGTGATTTCAGCTTCCACCAGTCCATGGTCCTCCCCCGTCATTTTAGTAAAAAAGAACGACGATACCATGCGCTTTTGTGTGGACTATAGATGACTCAACGATGTCACCACCATGGATGCCACTCCACTACCCAGGATAGACGACTCCCTCGACTTCCTCTACAGGGCATTGTGGTTTTCCACCCTAGACCTACAGTCAGGTTACTGGCAAGTCCTGGTGCACCCCAAGGACCGGGAAAAGACAGTATTCTTGACCAGCAACAGGAAGCATTACGAATTAATGTCCTTCCCTTCGGACTCTGCAATGCCCCTGCCACCTTCTCTAGGCTAATGGAGTTGGTCCTTAGCAGCCTCACCTGGGAAACCTGCCTGGCCTACTTGGACGACGTGATCATTTTCAGCCAGACCTGGGCCGACCACCTCCTCCACCTCAAACAGGTCTTCTCATGCATCTGCCAAGCCAGGCTTAAATTCCGACCATCTAGTTGCATCCTGGCGGCATGATCTATTGCCTTCCTAGGACATACCATTTCCAAGGAAGGAATAGCACCCAACCCTGAGAAGCTGTGTGCCATCGCAGACCTTCCCCTACCCCAAGACGTCCACGAAGTCTGTACTTTCCTGGGACTCATCTCCTACTACTGGCGCTTTGTGAAAGGGTTTGCTGACACTGTCAAGCCTCTCCACGACATGACCAAAAAGGGCCAACCATTCACTTGGACGGACAAGCGAATTACCACTTTCCATACCTTAAAGACCAGGCTCATCAAAGGCCCTGATCGTCACCTTCCCCGATTACACCCTACCCTTCTGTCTGTACATGGACGTGTCTCTAATGGCGATCGGCGCCGTCTTCGCCCAGGTCCAAGAAGGGAAGGAGCACATAATCGCCTGCGCTATCTGCACTCTCAACCACGCCGAGAGAAACTATGCCACCACCAAATGGGAATGCCTTGGCATTGCATGGGCATTGGAACATTTTCGAACTTACCTCTCAGGCACCAAAGATACCATCATCACTGATCATCAGTCCCTCCAATGGCTTCGGCAATCTAGCACCCACAACACCCAACTTCTCAGATGAAGGGAAACCCTGGAAGAATTTAATTATGAAATATCCTGTTGACCCGGCAAAGTCCACACCAATGCCGATGCCCTGTCCCACCTACCGGTCCAGTCCATCTGTACCGAGCCTAGCCTCATACAACAATGGCGCAACAATGACCACCCCTATTGGATGCCACCCCAGATCTTCGCCAAACTCCACCAACAAGGCGACCACCTTTTCACTCAATCAGGGCACATTGTACTCGACCCTAACACTGCCCTCGACACACTAACTCAACTCCATTCCAACAGTGGCATCCATCTTGGCACCAAGAAACTACTGCAGGTGTTCTGCAACACTTACTGGACACCTGGGCCCTCCACCCTGGCCTAACAAGTCATCCAGGTGTGCTGGGCCTGCAAGCTAGGAAAAGACATCACCCGCACGCCCAGCCCCTCAGGAGGCATCATCACCCACAAACCCTGGCAACTACTAGCTGTTGATGTAGTAGGCCCCCTACCCCTCAAAGCCAGCTATAGGTATATCTTCACCTTTGTGGATACCTATTCGAAGTTCCTCATCACCTGCCCGGCCAAAGAACATCACGCCTTCGCCGTGGCTGAAGCCCTCGTCTGCCACATCTTCCCATATTTTGGTATTTCCCAAGTTCTGCATTCAGACAACACGCCGGAATTTACCAGCAAGGTATGGCAAGAGCTCACTACAATTTTCGGGTATCAGATCACCCACTCCTCTCCCTACTGGCCCCAAGGGAACGGTATATGTGAGAGGAGCCCTCCTTAACCCCTAAACTGCTGGGTTGTGTGAGGCAGTCCTGGCACTTCCAGCTGGTGGCAATTCGCGCTCTAACTTATTTTTTGTAAAATATAGCCCCAAACTAGCCTGAGTTATAGAAATAGCACTCAGGACTCCCCTACATTTTTTCATATATATTTATATTTTGAAGGCCCCGGCTAATTAAAAAGAAAACAGAGGCACCCAACTGATGGCCCACGGCTCGAGCCATCGCCACAGAACGTCACGAAAGTGACAGCTCGTGGTTAAGTGGTTAACCAGGTATAGACCCGAATCGACGAAACCAAAAATGAAGACTGGCCAGACCACATCAAGTTCGTACAATGGGGGATGAATTCCTGCCCCCGGGACAATGGCATCTTTCCCCACGAACGAGTCTTCGGGGAAGCCCCCCCTCCTTCTACCCTTATGGCACCACCTCCAACCCCCTTCCACGTCCCCTACGTCCAACCCCTTTCACCACCTCAAAAGACAACTACACCATCTGCAGAAGCACCAGGATCCGCAACTGGACATTGCCCCGTTTAACCCCTACAAGCCAGGGGACTTAGTAGTGGTGGCCAAGCTACCAACCCCCAACAAAATATTACCGTGGTTCATGGAGCCGTACACCATCACCCACATCCCTAACCCCTACTAAGTCAACATCGACTATCACAACACCCAGCGCACCTACCACAACCGACATATGCAACTGTTCCCAGCCGACACCTCCATACAATGCCTGCCCCATACCCCTACCTGCTCTGCTGCCTCACCATCCCCTGCAACCCCCGACCCCCCCCCTCTGACTCCTACACCCTTTGCCTTCCCCCCCCCCCCCCCGCCACCCCCCCCCCCCCCGGTGACCTCACCTAACCCCCCGACCCTCGCCACCACATCACCATCACCAGCCCAGCCGCCTGACCAGGGGACTCCCAGCCCACCCCATGCCGCACCACCATGTTCCCGACACCCCGCCCAAACCACCACTGCCTCTCCACCCCCACGCCCTTCCCAGGCTCTCCAGAACACCCTTCCCCACCCCCGGCTACCCCAACTACCCCACCACCAAACACCCGGACACCACCACCCCAGCCATCAACATGCACAGCCACAGCATCACACGACCACACCTCCCGCTCACCACCTATGCCCACACTCGCCACCACCACCAGATCTGAGCATGTTTCCTACCCACCGGCCAGATACACAACCACCCCCTTACCCACACCCCCATCCCCACCCACACCACTAAACATGACCCCCATAATATTACAACTGCACCAAGTCAAATGGAAAGTCCCACTGATCCAACTCCCCAAGTAGGAGACCAACCCCTCCTCTCACCAACCGCATAAAAGGTCGACCACCTCATCCATCGCCAGCATTCAACCGGGAAACACCAGCAACGCACCACCACCAAACATAAAGATTCGCCGCACCATCTGGGCCCCAGCCCATGGCAAGAAGCAGCACATCCGTGGGACGCTCCACCTCCTCCGCCTCCTTCGGGAGACAACACAGTCCTCCACCCTCTATGTCACCTGCTTCCACCACCAGGACCCAGACATTATCACCCCCCACTGGACCGCCCTCCTCCGCCACCTCACACCAAACCATCGGACCGCCATCACTGACATGTACTACCTCCAGGCATGGGGACGTGACTTTTTCCCCGACAACAGTGGTGAAATGCCCACCCTGACAGGACACCATGAGCGGGGCAGTGCGACACCCATCCCATGGAGGGATGACAGGGGTGTGACCCCCACTCTAGAAGACCACAGAGAGGCTGATAGAAAGCGTGCAGGTTTGGAGCGAGACGGGAATACATCCCCTGTTGCCCAGCGCCCCTCTTACCCGCATCCAACACCACGTGAAGCATACAGTCCCGGCGCACTATGCTCCAGCCGGGCAAGCATTCATCAGGTTCTGGGTGGGGCTAGTAGACTAGCCCCAGACAGCATCCAGGTGACAGCCACCAGCAGCTCCGCAGCTGCTTTCCTCTCTCTACAGGACCAAGTGATGGCCACCAGCTGCACTGGGGGAGAAATGGCCACCAGCCGCTCTCTCGTTAAAAGCCCTCCTGGGAGCAGGGCCTCGGTGACGGCCGCCAGCCACACCCGCAGACAGGTGACGGCCACCAGCTGCACCACGGCTGCAACCCCAAGAGGGGACGTAAGTTTAGTGATGGCCACTAGCCACACCGGCAGACAGGTGACGGCCACCAGCCGAGCAACGTCTGCAGCCCCGCTGGGTAACAGGACTTCGGTGACGGCCACCAGCCGCACCAGCAGGCAGGTGATGGCCACTAGCTACACCTCGATTGCTGTCCTGCCAGGAAGCAGGACCTTGGTGACGGCCACCAGCCGCACTGTGACTGCAGTCCTCCTGGGGCGTGGGACCTCGGTGACGGCCACCAGCCACACTGGCAGGCAAGTGAAGGCCACCAGCCACACTGGCAGGCAAGTGAAGGCCACCAGCCACACTCCGCCTGCAGTCTGTCCAGAGCACGAGACCTCAGTGACGGCCACCAGCCGCTCTGCGCTCGTCACTCTAGGGGACTTGGCGATGGCCACCAGCCGCGCCGAGGAGGGAACGGCCACCAGCCGCCCCTCATCCCCCACCCCTGTGCCTTCCCCTTCTGAGGATGTCCCTTGCTTGCCCCACCACTCCAGTGGCCGAGCGGGACCCCTCACCCTCTCCCCACTCAGAGGCAGTTCCCAGAAGGAGCTGCACCTGGAGAAGGTCTGGCAGGGCCCCATCGTGATCCCAGGGATACGTGCTGTGCAACCAACACCCTGACAATGCCACCCGCTGACGGACTATCAGAAGAAGGGACGCCACAGGCCTCACCTGACGGGAGACCCAGACCGAGTGAGACCGCAGCCCTCGGACTCCCAGGGGCCTCCCCCCCTGGACCCCGGGACCTGGCCTCCCCAGCTGCATTGGACGATGTCCTTTAATGCCAGGTAGGCGTAGACAAGCACGCCTGCTCTCTTTGTTTAGGCCCAGTCCACAGACCTGGACCCCACCTCAAGATCCTCTTAGTGACGGGCACCTCTCCACTCCGCCCCACAGCCCATCCCGGATGACTTGGCCCCTGACAGCAGTCACATGCCTCCTGACGAAGGCCTCGCTTAATAGGACCCCCACTACACTGAGCCAACACCTGTAGCAGCCCAAGGCTGCATGCCAAGTCCAGAGTCCTCCAGTCCTGACAGTGCCTAATTATTGTATAGTTTATTGTGTATTGTCTTTTGCATTGTATTCAGTTGTGTTGAAGATAGTGTAATATATGTGTAAGGTTGGTTGGCCAGAGTTTTTATGCCCTGTTCATTTAGTTGTTTGCCCCGGACCCATTCTAGAAAGCAAACCCCACTCTAAGTTGCCATGTTCAAGGAGCAAGTAGTTGAACCTAGAACACGTTGCATAACACTACCATATTATGTACTGGCTTTGCTCATAATACACATACCTAGTAATTTCAAACCATTTCAGTACCATTCAAATGTTTTTTGTGGGGTGGAAATGTGGATATTTCTTATGCGTTTTTTTCAGTCCTCCCATATTATGTACTGATTTTGTTCGTAATACACATATCTAGTCATTTCAGACCATTTCAGCACCACTGAAATTTTTGTGGTCACCCCTTACGTGATTAAGGCGACTGGCAGTTAAAT
>JAGKTI010005090.1:33305-46855 GCA_018397915.1 Birgus latro
AAGGGAATGCCAGTAAATACTAAATTCAATGGTGAGTGTTAATTTATTTGTTTCTCCTTGCTAACCACAAGAATGTTTTCTTTTTTTTAAGATGGCGTCAACACTTTCCGCGCCTACTGTATATATAGTTTTCACCGGCATGTATGCAGTCATTCGGCAAAATTTTTCATGTTTCATTGGCATGCACAGGATGGGTCAAAGAAGCTAAAATTGCATTGTTAGGTGCACCAGATGTTTTTCTCCAATTTGGCAAAAAAAAAAAAATCGTTTTCCAAAACATGAAAAATTGATGCTCGGGCCTGCCTGTGGGTCCTGAGGGTTAATCTCATAAACGGTGAGGCCGCTATAGTGCGGTATGATATTCCAATTTTCTCACTTTCCATTATTTTATCCTTTGCTCCTCCAGAATCAAATAATTTGGGGGGTTATGCACTTGATTGTAATTATTCTGAGGTATACTGGTTGGTAATGGATTACTGTAAGTTAAAAACACACATACTTAGTCAAATTGCAGTTAGGAAGGTAACACCAGTAGTGTAGCATACAACTGCTAGTTTTGGAGACTTATGAAATGCATGCCACCAAAACACCCCACCTGGATACGACTACCGCCCTAGGAGGAGACAACCGAGGGGTAAATACAGTGAGCGCGGGCTCGGCACGAGACGGGCCTACCTGCACCTATCCCCTATGCCCCTCTCACACTCAGGTGCCTCAGCATCAAGGTATCAGTCGCAGTGCACTACATCTCAGCCGGACTAGCTCTCGTCAAGTTCAGGGTGGGGCTATTGTCATAGCCCCAGACAGCAAGCAGGAGACAGCCACCAGCCACTCAGTTGCTGCTTCCCTCCCTCACTCACACTGGGCAACGGCCACCAGCCATGCACGGGGAGAGAAGGCCACTACCCACACCACCAGGGTAGCAACGGCCACCAGCCACGCCTCTGGTAGCAGAAACCCAATATCAGCGATGGCCATTAGCCGCACTTGCAGGGAGGTGACAGCCACCAATCGCACTATCCCCGCAGTCTGCCCGGGAAGTAGGACCTCGGTGACGGCCACTAGCTGCACCTGCACCCCCGTGACGGCCACCAGCCACACCCGGGGTGTAGTTCTCACGGGACATGACTCTCTGGTGATGGCCACTAGCCGCACCCATGGGTGTGTGATGACCACCAGCTGCGCTACGCCCACAGCTAGCCAGAGGCACAGACTCTCAGTGACGGCCTTCTGCCACATGAGGGAGGAGACGGCCACCAGCCGCTCCGCTCTGCGTGCCCTAGGGGGACCTAGTGACGGCCACCAGCCGTGCCGGGGAAGGAATGGCTACGTGCCGCCCCTCGCCCCTTACTGCAGTGCCTTCCCCTCCTGAGGATTTCCCCAGCTCGCCCAACTCCAGTTGTGGCTGCTCAGGTTTCCTCACCCCTTCCCTGTACAGGAACACTCTTGGATGAGGAGCAGCAACTGGAGAAGATTTGGAGAGGTCCCCTGAGACCTGGGGTCCACGCTCTACAACCGGGCCCCCAACAGCCTTCGACCCTGACGGACTCTTTGAGGATGGGTCATCATAGCATGTCCCTGACAGAGGCCCAGCTGAGGAGAGATCACAGACCCTGGACCAGCCGAGACGTCCCCCAGGACCCCGAGGCGTGACCTCCCCTTCCCCACCCAATGATGCCCCACCCGGCAGAGTGGGCACTGACAGGTGCACCTACTCTCCCTGTTTGGGCCCAACCCTCGGGCACCCCTACCATGCCCCCCCACGGACCCTTCATAGATGACGTGGCGCCCCTTCCATGCCCTCCCACGGACCCTTCCCGGATGACCCAGCAATACCCGGCCTCCTGACAAAGGCCCCCAGATGAATCAGCAGTGATCAGCCTCCTGAAGAAGGCCCCCAGATGACCCAGCAGTAGCTGGGTCGTCTGGGCAACTCATTAGCTGCCAGGCCTCCTGATGAAGGCTCCGGATGCCCCAATGCCAGCTGGCCCCACTCCTGACGAAGGCCGCCGCTCTGAGCCACCCGCCTGCAACCGGGTCCTCCCCAGAAGCAACATCATCTACATTACCTGCCCCAGAGTCCTCCAGCCCTGTCTATGTATTAACCCGTCATGTCCTGACTGATTTCCAACCTCCGATACCCCCCAGTCCCGAGCATTTTCGGATTTTTTTTTTTTTGGCTCAAACCTTCGCTTTTGGTGAGAAACATCGAAAATTCATAGAGAAATCGCCCTCCTGAGGCTATAAATGGTGCTACATGTGATGAGTCAGCCTTACATTTTCCATCTTTCTAAGGGTACCTGGCTAAAGAAAACGAACTATGGAAGGGTTAACTATTTCATGCCACTTTAAATCACATATTTATTTATGTATTTGGTACGAATTTATGTGTAGTACAAGACTATATTTGTTTTCACACATTTATATAGGCAATAGAACCATTGTTCAGTCACCAAACACATCCACATATGGCACCTTCCTTTATGACATTACCACCTCATCACTTCTGTTTGTTTCCACCTCAAGCTTCTTTATTTCTTTGTTCTCCACCTCAGGAATCACTTTCACCGTAAATTTCGTCATTGGAGAGACCGTGGGGCAACATACCTTTACTGGCCAGGTTACCGCTAACAGGTGAATTGCCCAGTGTGGGGAGGAGGGGGGTTAGGTGGGGCCAGGCAGTATCCCAGCTTGACAGCAGGTAGAGGAAGGTCTCCCACATATGCCTACCAAATATCACCCATGAAACTTGAAAATTGTGCAAATTATGACCCTTGCAATTGCACGACATACCCATACGTCGATGGGTGTAGCTGACAAAACGTTGCGACGTACCCATACGTCGATGGGACACCTCGGGTTAACTTATTTCTTGTATAAAGTGTGCCACTGTATGTATTGTGTCTGTGTCTAAGAATTAAGGTAATACATGTGTAAGGTTTGTTGCCTAGTGTTTTTATGCCATTCCTCTTAGTTGCCCAAAGCATACTCAGCCCGGTCTTGAAAGAGGACCCTGCTCTAAGCGCCATGTTTGGGGAACGAGTAGTTGGTCCTAAAACACGCCACACAACACTGGTGGTTCTTGACCCGGTGGGTGGCAACAAGGAACAAGGGAATTCACGGCAAAATGGCGACAAAACCCCACGTTCAAATACCTAAATTCAACCCTGACCAATATGACATCCACACTTACCTAGAAATAGTTAAACCACTTTTGAACATAGGGTTCGATACAGACAGACAAAGAATAGCAGTAACCCTGCCTCTGCTGGGCAAAGCAGTAGCCACTATTGCACCAAAAATCATCCTGGAGCTGACATGGGCGGAATTCACCCAGCTAGTGACCCAAGCAGTTACCCCTTCTTTAGGGAAAGTTGTGGCATTATCACAGCTAGATTCCCTAACCTACGACAGAAACCTTGATGACTCACTCGTCCAGGCCAGGCGACTCATCGCCGCCACATACCCAGAGTACAGTAAGGAAACCCAGGAGCAACATGTCTTCACCACCCTGATCAGGATCCTCCCCAGTGCTATCAGGGAGCACTTCACCATACATGACCCCACGTGAGACCTGGACAAAGATATCCAGCTTGTACGTTGCCTCGTGGCTGCCCGTACCACCCCACAACAGATCGGTGCTGTGAGTAAATTCCCCACATAAAAAAACAGCACTGCCACACAACCCCTGGCCACCCTCAGTCCAGCCAAGTCTGATATCAGCACTCTCTATTCCCAGGGCCCACGCCTCACACAAGTGCCCCGACACCAGAGAAAGCAACTTGATTTCCATTAATCCTTGGAATTCACAGCTTCCAGCCACAAATGCCCCCTCCATGACATTTGGGAGCAGCTCAAGGCTGCCCGATGCAAGACAACCACCCAGGGGCGCCGTAAGGTCTCATCCCTGGACAACGAGGGCACCGAGGACGAAGCCCCAACGGCCACCTGCACCAACCCCGGGGACACGGAACCTGAGGACAACGATACACCTCAGCAGCTGGATTTTTAGGCCCACCCCTGCACTTCCCCACGGTGGTGGGGGCCACCTCACAGAAATACCGCCCCCCAGTCTATAACAAGATGAGACTGATTGGGGTACAGGCAAAGCTTTTGGCGATATGGGAGCGGCCAGATCCTGCCTCTACACTCACTTTTACTCCCGTCATTGCCCCACCTTCGGCCCGCTTTTCTCCACAGCTCATCTGGTGGATGAGGGAGATGGCCCCCTACCCATACGTGGGGAGACTAGGGCCCTACGTGCAGACACCCACCAGCAGGTCTCTGCACTCCACCAATTCATTAATTTTGACTCATCCTGCCGTGCATACGATTGATACCTGGGGCTGGACCACCTCCTAAAACTACGAACCAACATTGACTGCTACGAGCGTTGCCTACAATTTAAACATCCTCCAGACTCCAGCCCCCAGCCCCTCTGCAAGTGCATACCCCCCCTTTTGCCCCCGACCCTAGCTACCCCCTCCCCCCTCACCCCACCTTCCCTGCTACCATTGCCTCCACCCTAACCATCCCCTCTCACCACGAGGCCTGGCTACGTTTAAAAATACCCACTGGGACCTCCGTCCTATTCTCCCCAACCCTACCCCCTGGAACCCTTTCCTCCTGCTCAATCTCCCCCACCTTCCTTCCCTCCCCATCACGTCGCAGTGCGCATCGCAAATGTCTCCACCACCTCTCTCACCCAGCCCAGAGGATTAGTGGTGGGAGAAAAGGAAGAGGCTGAGCCCTGCACACTTCGGTGCTCCCCCTCTCCTTACTCCCCCTGCCTCTCATCTCTCACCCCACCAAGCAGATAGCCTCCGACACCTACTCCTGGACTTTCAGGACCTGTTTGTGTCAGGACCAGCAGACATTGGCCACACAACCGTCCTGACCCACGAGATCCACACGGAAAGACCACCCATTTGCCAGTCATCAAGGCGAAAAAAAAACCTAAACAACGAGCTGAGGAGGACTGGCAGGTCCAGGAAATGTTAGATGCTGGCATTATCTCACCCTCCACCAGCCCGTGGTCCTCCCCTGTCATTTTAGTAAAAAAGAAAGATGGGACTATGAGGTTTTATGTGGATTACCAATGACTCAACGACGTCACCACCAAAGACACCACACCACTCCCAGTGATCGACGACTCACTCCACGGTGCATCATGGTTTTCCACCTTAGACCTCCAATCGAGATATTGGCAGGTCCCGGTCCACCCCAACGATCGAGGGAAAACAGCTTCCTCCACAAGCTACGGAAAGCATTATGAGTTTATTGTTCTCCCCTTCGGACTCTGTAATGCCCCTGACACCTGACACTTTCTCTCGCCTCATGGAGTCCATACTCAGTGGCCTCACCTGGGAGACGTGCCTCACCTACCTGGATGATGTCATCGTTTTCAGCAAGACCTGGGACGACCACCTCCTCCGCCTCAAGCAGGTCTTTTTACGTATCCGACAGGCTGGGCTGAAACTCCGATCCACCAAATGTGTCCTGGCGGCATGTTCCGTTGCCTTCCTAGGACACATAATCTCAGAGGAAGGAATAGCTCCCGACCCTGATAAGCTCCGCGCCACCGCGGACCTCCCCTTACCCAGAGACTTACATGAAATCTGGGCTTTCTTGGGGCTCACCTCCTACTACAGACAATTCATGAAGGGCTTCGCCAGCATCACCAAGCCCCTCCAAGGTATGACCAGGAAGGGCGAGCCTTTCACCTGGATGGAGGAAAGAATCTCCGCTTTCAACACCCTAAAAGCTCGCCTCATCGCCGCCTCCATTGTTGCCTTCCCCGATCACACCTTGCCCTTTTGCCCGTACACGGGTGTTTCCTTGGTAGCGATCGGCACTGTCCTCGCCCAAGTCCAGGGAGGATGTGAACATGTCATTGCGTGCGCTAGCTGCATCCTCAACCAAGCTGAGAAAAATTACACTGCCACTAAGCGGAAATGCCTCGGAATAGTTTGGGCACTCGAGCACTTCCGGGCCTACCTATCCGGCACAAAAGTCACGATCGTCACAGACCACCAATCCCTATAGTGGCTTCGCCAATCCAACACCCAGAGTGCACAACTTATCCGGTGGATGGAGACTCTAGAGTTTCATTATGAAATCTCCTACCGCCCCGGCAAACTCCACACCAATGCCGATGCCTTGTCCCGACTGCCAGTGCATTCCAACCACATGGAGCCGGATCTCATACAACAGTGGTGTAACCAAGATTGCCTTGGCTGGATGCCCCTCCAAATCTTTGCCAAACTCTATCAGCAAGGTGACCATCTGTTTACCCCCACAGGTCACATTGTGCTCGACCCCGAAACTATCCTGGACACCATGACTCATCTCCATTCCAACAACGGAATACATCTGGGGACCAAAAAACTACTGCAGGTGTTTTGGGACGTCTACTGGACCCCAGCCCTGTTCAACCTGGCCCAACAGGTGGTCCAAGCCTGCCGGGCCTGCACACTGGGCAAAGACATCACCTGCACACCAGACCCTATCTGGAAAATTACAGCCCACAAGCCCTGGCAACTACTGGCTGTGAATGTAGTAGGTCCCTTACCCCCTAAAGCTGGCTACCGATACATAATCACATTTGTGGATACCTACTCTAGGTTCCTCATGGCTTGCCCGGCCAAATAGCACCATGCCAGGGCAGTAGCAGAAGCCCTTATCCACCACGTTGTCCCATATTTCAGGATTCCCCAGGTGCTGCATTCTGACAATGCACCAGAGTTCACCAATAGAGTGTGGCAAGAGCTTGCCACCATATTTGGATATCAGATCTCCCACTCTTCTCCCTATTGGCCACAGGGGAATGGAATATGCGAGAGAAGTCATCACACCCTCCTCAACCAAGTGCGAACTTGCATAGAAGAAACAAAAAATGAAGACTGGCCAGCTCACATGAAGATCATACTGTGGGGAATTAATTCCTGCCCCCGAGACAACAGCATCTCCCCCCACGAATGTGTCTTTGGAGAGGCCTCTCTCTTCCTACCCTTACGACATCACCTCAAGCCCCCCACCACATCCCCGACATCCGACCCCCTACATCATCTCAAATGAAGGCTACACCACCTCCAGAAACAACAGGACTTACAGCCAGACACTCTTCCGTCTAACCCCTACAAGTGGGGAGATTTAGTAGTGGTGGCTCAACTTCCAACCCCCAACAAGCTAGCCCCTCATTTCACGGGACCTTACATAGTCAGCCACATCCCCAACCCCTACCAAGTCACCATAAAATATCACAACACTCACTGCACCTACCACAACAGACACATGTGACCCTGTGCAGCCGGCGCATCTCCTCCCACCTCACCACCTGCACTCACCAGCCCCGCTGCCTCACCAGCCCCCACAACCCCTAGCTCTCCCTCTGACTCATACACTCTATACCTCACGCCTTCTTCCTCCTCTGCGCCTTCCCCCGCCCCCTCCTCCCCCCTTGCGACCTCACGACATTCCCCCCCCTCTGCACCTGCCTCTCCCACCCCCGCTGCCGCCTCACCTCACCTTCACACACCACCCCGCCAATTAAGTCACCTGCCAACCCCGGCCACACCACCTTGCCCCAAACACCCTGCACCTGCCAACCAGCCACTCAGCATGCCTGTACCATCCCCGGACACCCACGCCGCCTCACCACCTACCCCCCGCACACCACTGCCACATCTCACGGCCTCCCTCATCACTCACCATCCATGCCCAAACTCACTACCACCGTCACCAGATCAGAGTGAGTCTCCCGCCCTCCCCCTCGATACACCAACGCCCCTTTACTCCCACCACCAATGACACCCACACCACCAAACACAGCCCCCTCTGGAAAAGTCCACCAAGCCCAAGGGACAGCTCCAACTCCTCCCCTCTCCAGCGGCATAAAATTCCGGCCTCCCCGCCTGTGCCTAGCTTTCAGCCGGAGCCTACCAACACCTCACCACCACCAGCCACGAAGATCCGCCGCATTGTTTGGGCTCCCACCTAAGGAAAGAAACGACGCATCAGGGGAACCCTCCACCTACTTCGCCTCCTTCGGGAGTCTACTCAACCCTCCACATTCTTCATCACCTACTCACACCACCAAGATCCTGACGCCATCACCCCCCACTGGACTTCCCTCCTCCACCACCTCGCACCACGACACTGAACCACCACCACCCACACATACTACCTCCAAGCACAGGGACATGACTTCTTCCCCACCGATGGTGGTGAAATGCATGCCACCAAAACACCCCTCCTGCCTGGATACGACTACCACCCTAGGAGGAGACAACCGAGGGGTAAATACAGTGAGCACAGGCTCGGCGCGAGACGGGCCTACCTGCACCTATCCCCTCTGCCCCTCTCACGCTCAGGTGCCTCAACATCAAGGCAGCAGTCGCAGCGATTACATCTCAGCCGGACTAGCTCTCGCCAGGTTCAGGGTGGGGCGATTGTCATAGCCCCAGACAGCAAGCAGGAGACGGCCACCAGCCATTCTTGCTTTAACCCTTCAGGGAAGAGGGCATCAGTGACGGCCACCAGCTGCACCACCGGGGTAGTGACAGCCACCAGCCACAAGCAGAAACCCAATATCAGCGACAGCCACTAGTCACGCCCACTGGGAGGTGATGGTCACCAGCTGCACTATCCCCGCAGTCCACCCGGGAAGTAGGACCTCGCTGACGGCCACTAGCCGCACCTGCATCCCCATGACAGCCACCATCCGCACCCGGGGTGTAGTCCTCGTGGGGCATGGCTCTCCGGTGATGGCCACTAGCAGCACCCATGGGCATGTGACGGCCACTAGCTGCGCTATGCCCATGGCTAGCCAGGGGCATGGACCCTCAGTGACGGCCTCCTGCCGCGCAAGGGAGGAGATGGCCACCAGCCGCTCCGCTCTCTGCGCCCTAGGGGGGCCTAGCAATGGCCACCAACCGCACCGGGGAGGGAACAACTACGTGCCACCCCTCGCCCCCTACCCCAGTGCCTTCCCCTCCTGAGTATTTCCCCTGCTTGCCCAAATCTGGTTGTGGCTGCTCGGGTTTCCTCACCCCTTCCCTGCACAGGAATGCTCTCCCGGAGTAGTAACTGGAGAAGATTTGGAGAGACCCCCTGAGACCTGGGGTCCACGCTCTACAACCGGGCCCCCGACAGCCTTTGACCCTGACGAACTCTTTGAGGACGGGACACCGCAGCACGCCCCTGACGGAGGCCCAGCCAAGGAGAGATCGCAGCCCCCGAACCTGCCAAGACTTCCCCAGGACCCCGGGGCATGACCTCCCCTTCCCTACCCGACGATGCCCTGTCTGGCAGAGTGGGCACTGACAGGTGCGCCTACTCTCCCTGTTTAGGCCCAGCCCTTAGGCTCAAGCCTCACCATGCCACCCCACAGACCCCTCCTGGATGACCCAGCAATACCCGGCCTCCTGACGAAGGCCCCCAGATGACCCAGCAGTGACCGGCCTCCTGATGAAGGCCCCCAGACGACCCAGCAGTAGTTGGTCTCCTGTCGAAGGCCCCCAGGTGACCCAGCAATACCCGGCCTCCTGACAAAGGCTCCGGATGCCCCAACGGCAGCTGGCCGCACTCCTGACGAAGGCCGCCGCTCTGGGCCATCCACCTACAACTGGGCCCTACCCAGAAGCAACACCAGCTACATTACCTGTCCCAGAGTCCTCCGGCCCTGTCCATTGTATTAACTTATTTCTTGTATAAAGTGTGCCACTGTATGTATTGTGTCTGTGTCAAAGAATTAAGGTAATACACGTGTAAGGTTTGTTGCCTAGTGTTTTTATGCCCTGCTCCTCTTACTTGCCCTAAGCATACCCAGCCCGGTCAAGAAAGAGGGCCCCACTCTAAGTGCCGTGTTTGGGGAACGAGTAGTCGGCCCTTAAACACGCCGCACAACAACTTGTAAGAAGAGCGAATGGATTATGACCCATTTCACTGGGTGCTGTTGATAAGCTTCCTTCTTTAGTTTACCTTCCCTGTTTTTGGATCATACCAGCCAGTTTAATAATGAAACACAAAGTTAAGGTGATGAAACAGTTGTGATGCAATCAACACCATGTAATTCTACCTTTCAGCATTGATTTAATACAGTACAGTACTGTTTCATTACTTTAATGGGCAACTATCCTAGCTTTGGACAGAAAGGGGTATTGTACTGAAACTTCATCTAGTTAGGGAAAAATGTCATGACAATAATGGTGACAGACACACGAAGAGGTACTATTAGCCAGTCCCATATTACAGCACCGTCCTGGAGGTGTAGGGGCCTTGACCCAAACTGGCATTATCCATGCATAATTCTATACTTTACTGTCCACTCAAGATGGGGGCACGGTGGCTCAGAGGTAGAGCATCAAGCTCGGGACTGGGGGGTTGCGGGTTTGAGCCGTGCCGGGAGGGGTAGCGCCCTCCTATTACCTAGCGGGGCTATATGATCTCATTGTAAGGTCTAGCTCGGGGGATTCTTTAATCCCTTTTTGTCCCCTCAAGAGCACAGGGTACCATGACTAGGTTAATCAGTCCAGACATTTTAGGAGTTACGAGTTCCAATCACTTATACCTGAGTGACATCAGAGAGGTGGCCAGTCACCTCTCTAATGTAAACCCCTGGAGACTATCTGGATGGAGTGCATTAATACACTAGATTACCAGGTGTTCATTTGTTGGTTGAATGGGTTTCTCAACATAGTATATGGTTCCCTGGGTCATAGAAAATTTGGTGTAGTCTCCTGAAGGTCATAGTTCATTTCATTCATCATCCAGTCTGGTATTGCCCCATCAGGAATGTAGTAACCCAGACCAGGCCATTTGGTCCAGACACTGATGGTAAGTGACCACTTGCCCACCCCCAAGCAGCAATATTGAGCAGTAAACTACAGCCACCTCTCAGAAGTAGATCATCAGGGACCACATCCATTTTGAGCACCTAATTTGCAAGACCATTAGGTTGTATTATTTCATATCGTATTATAAAGGCCCCAACTTGCTTGCCTGTTTTGGCCTTGGTCATCTAATGGTGGCTTTCCATGCTGCGCTATCTCTGGCAGTCTCCATATTTAGTCCATTTTGTCCCTTATTCCTGAGGGCCCTGTGACCTCATCTCATGTCTTTTTCGGTCTACCTCTGGCAACTCTACCGCTGATGTTCATACTTCCCACTTTCCACATCCAGTTGTCATCTCCCATCCACCCCACAGGCCCAGACCATCCGACCCTCCTCATCACAGCACCAGTACATTCCACTCCCATCCTTCCTCTCAACTCATCAGTTTAAACCTAACTTCCTCAGTCCTCGTTTTCAAGAATCCACTACACATCCATCATTTCTGTACGTTTGAGCTTACGAATATCTGTTCTTTACTGCTGAAGTCTCACTACCATACAGCATTACACTCCTAACACATTCCTTATACAAAGGTCGCTTAGCATGAAGGGAGAGTCCTTTCAGTTTCAGGAAAGGCAACAGCTCCTTGAACTTCCTCCAACCACTCCTTACCCTAGCCACAGAGGTAGCTCTAGCCCCACCTCCAGCACATAAGATGTCCCCCAAATAACAAAACTCTTCCACACACTCGAGATTCACCAGGACGATCAATCCTTTCACACTGACAATCTCTGTATGTTCTCCCTGACACACCACATAAGCAAAATCAGCATTATCTCGTAGTCTACCCTCAGCACCACTGCATTTCTTATGCACCCACTTATCACAAATACTGCACAAGATGGAGCGGTTTTCCACACCCTTCTGGCAAACTGCACATGACCACTCTTCCTTTGTCTTGACAGTACTGCCACCAGCCTTAGGTATCATCACTTAGGTTGTATCCACATTTAATCTCAAGCCCTTGTACCTCATTCTGTTTCTCCACTTCCTAAATTATTCTGTTATGCTGCGTTTTCAGAGCTCAGCTCCTTGTTCTCTGTACAAGAGAGCTGGGTCTGGGGTTCCCTTCAAGACTGGGTCTAGAGCATGCAACTAGAGTAACAGGGCATAAAAACTCGGGTGACCAACCTTAAACGTATATTACCATAAAGAGTTACAGTGCCAGACACAACACAATGCACAGATTAAGCAACTATCTGATACGGGGGATCCAGGCTGGGCTACTAGTGACTGGGCAGCTGCAGGTGTTGTCCAGGTGTGGGAGGGGTCCCATCAGGTGTGATCTTCCACAGGAGGCACGGGACCGTCGTCAGGGGCTGGGTCGTCAAAGGTGGGCTGCTGGGCGGTGTAGAGAGAAGCCTTTTTATGGTCGGGCCTTGATGAGTGGATCGGCCCTTGGGACTGGGGCCGAACAGGGAGAGCAGGCGTGCTTCCCTGCGCCTACTCCTGGGGGAGGACTGCTTGGTGGTGGGGCTGGGAGGTCTCGTCCTGCAGTCCTGGGGCCACCCCTGGGTGGCTGGGGGCTGTGGCCTCTCTTGGGTCATGAGGCTGTCAGGGGCTGCCTGCAGCGTCTCCTCCGGGAGTCCGACAGCGAGGGGCGATGTGGGGGTGTTGCCTGCAGAGAGCAAATCCCCAGGCTCACGACGGGGCTGCTCCAGATCCTCTCCAGCTGCGCCTCCACTGGCTCTCTGGCCCTGTAGGGAGAGAGAGAGGGATGTCCCACTTGGCCGCTGGAAGAGTGAGGCGAACAAGGGATGGCAGGAGAGGGACGTACAGTGGCCATTCCCTCCCTGGCGCGGATGGTGGCCGTCGCCGCGGATTCTACCCCGGTGCGTAGATAGATAGATATTTATTGACCACAAAAATTCATCCACAGAATAAAAACCATGCACAGTAAAACAAAAAAAAGGTCCAAATGCAGATGCAAACATTAAAACAAGAAAACAACACAAATACAAACCACAAACAGTAAAACAAAATGGCAATCGGTATGCACCAAAAACATCACAGACAGACACAATGCAATAACAACTTGTACTTTGTACAGTGGCTGTTGTCGTGGTTCCGCCTTGCCCTGGGACAGCAGGTGAGGTACATACAGTGGCCATTCCCTCCCCAGCACAGACGGTAGCTGTCGCCCCAGTTCTGTTTGTGCGTGTGAGCAAGGCAGATTCTTCCTCAGCGCATACAGTGACCGTCGCTGTGATCCTGCCTTGCCCTGGGACAGCAGGTGAGGGACATACAATGGGCATTCACTCCCAGCTGCTACAGTGGCCATCGCCGCGGTCCTGCTTCCAGCAGAGGCTACAGATAAGGTACGTACAGTGGCCATTCCCTCCCTGCTGCAGACAGTGGCCGTCACTCCAGTTCTGCTTGTGCTGGTGGGTGCAGCAGATTATTCCTTGGCACGTACAGTGGCCGTCGCCATGGTTTTGCCTTGCCCTGGGACAGCAGGTGAGGGATATACAGTGCCTGTTCCCTCTATTGTGAGTACAGTGGTCAGTGGTCATTGCCACATTCCTGCTCCCAGTGGAGGTTGCAGATGAGGGATGTACAGTGGCCATTTCCTCCTCAGCACATACAGTAGCCATCGCCTGGATTCTGCAGGGGGTGGTAGATGAGAGGCATATAGTGGCCGTTCTCTCCCCGCAACG
>JAGKTI010005091.1:0-10000 GCA_018397915.1 Birgus latro
GGCATGAAAATCTTTATGGTAAGCATAGGTTAGGTTAGGTTAGGACCAGACATGCAATTCACTGCTGCTTCCACCTTTTTTCTAGCTGTTTTACTTAAGAACCATGCATGGATAAATTAAATTGCAACCAGGAAATTATGATTAACATTTTTGGTAATTTTTTAACACATTTACAGCATGATGAAAACAGGTTAGGCATGAAGTTAGGGTACTTACGAACAAGAAGCTGCCGTCCTGATGTAAACCACTCTATCATCTCAGACTCTGACAGGAAGACCTTGCACCTGACACACCTTTCCACTTGAGAATCACCAGCACTTATCACCAACACTTTCCACAATGTATTTTTTTTTATAACTGAAATCACATCACTTCACTGCACTGCACATAACAGTAAATTCCCGTGTGGTCTAGTGACGATCATCACACACATGATGAAGACGGTGAAAAGCAGTATCAACCACTGTAGGAGGTAGGGTATCACCACAAAAGCAATCACTTCGGCCGCCATTGTCGGAGGTGTTCAGGAGGCAGTAATGGCGACCGACAGACAGGCACCATGAGCTTAAACATAGCCGATCGGCGTGGGCGGGAAATTCAAACCGACGCGGTCTCAAAAAGTCGAAATTTTTTCGATTTTTTTCAAATTTTTTGGCATTTTGGGGGTTGGGCAGCCCACAATATCCGAATAGTGAGTATGTCCGAGTATTGGACGTCCGAATAATGGAGGGATTACTGTATTCTAGGACTCATAACTGATTTTTGGCAAATATTTTTAAAAAGACAGTTGGAGCGCGAATATCCCCGCGGGAACGGCCAAGACCGCCTCCGACAACCCTGCGGTGTAGGGGTTAACGTGTTTCTCGTAACGCTTCCTATCATGTCCACATCCACACCACATTTCTCCTTCACTTCCTCATTTGTTAGTCTGTCTCTCCATGTGACTCCACATGCTCCTCTCAGATAACTCATTTCCACTGCTCTTACTCTTGACTTCTGTCCTTCCAACAGGGTCCAAGCTTCACTTCCATATGTTAGAGTTGGTATCACAAGACTGTCTTATAACAACTTTTTCACTTCCATGCCCACCTCCCTGTTTCTTATCACTGCTTTCAATGATCCGGCAACCTTCCTTCCTTGCTGCACCCTTCCAAGCACTTCACCCTCCAGACTTCCATCCTTACTCATCACACTACCCAGGTACTTAAATGCACTCACATTCTCCATCCAATCTCACTGTACATTCATTGGCTTCACTTCTCTCGAGGACCATCACTTTACTCTTCCTACATTCACCTTTAGATTCCGTTTCTTACACACTCTCCCAAACTCATCTACCAAGCCTTGCAGCTCCCCTTCGTCTTCGCTCAACAACACAGTATCATCTGCAAACAACAGTACAGGGAGTTTCCAAACACTGCCCTCTCTCACTAGGGCCGCTCCAACATCCACTGCCCGACCTTGTATCTCTTTTATAACCCCATCCATGTACAGATTGAACAACCATGGAGACATGACACATCCTTGTTTCAATCCAACCTTCAAATGGAAAGATTCACTCAGTTTGCCATCCACACGCACTGCAGCCATAGCACCCTCATACATACTCTTCACTGCCTTCAACAACTTCCCATCCACTCCATATATTCTTAATACTTTCCACAATCCTCGTCTATCCACCGTGTCATATGCTTTCACCAGATCCATGAAGGCTGCGTACAACTTCTTTCCCTTCTCTAGAAACTTTTCCACAAAGGATCTAAGAATGAATATCTGATCTACACAACCTCTTCCCATCCTAAAACCTTCCTGGTCTTCTCCAACTAATTCCTCTATTATTTCCCTAACTCTGTCAATATATAGATATATTGTATAGATAGATATAGATGCATTTTATATATACAGTAGGATCTCACCAATAACGATTTCAACAATAACGTTTTCAGCAATAACGGTAAGTTAGAATAGATACCAGGTTTCCATAATAACGTTTGGATTCACTCCATTAACCGTTATTTTGTGGGAAATGTCTGGGCGCATCTTGGATAGCCAGCCCACAGTCTGCCTCAGTGTTCCGTGGATCGTCGCTGTGATGAGAAGCGTTTATTTGCTTATTTCCTTGCTCCTCATTCCCTTTCAGAACTCTGAGCACATGGTTCCAAACTAACCTTAGTTATGCCTAAGCACTTAGCACCCTGAAAGTTCTATGAACACAAGAAAAGCATTTCTTCCAAAGGAAAATTTAAAGTTGTTGGATGAAGTGGTGTACGGTGTGCAAACGATCAGATAGATACAATGAGTCGGGTGTGTTTACAATGTGGATAGTTTCTTTGCTGTGGGGGGGGGGGAAGTTAATAATGAAGGAGTAGTAAAATTCGTATTTTCACCTGTGGTGCAACGAATGTTTGGAAAAAAAAAAAAAAAAAAAGGGCTTTGTGCCCAAATTTTGTTATGAACTGACAGTCTTTAGTAGAGAAAATTCAGCTCTTATGGTATGTGAATACACTACGTGTTGATGTAAATAGTTAAGGCGTGGTCACACGGGCATTTTTCCTCGATGGAAATTGTCGATAGTATATTGCTGCGCCGAGTTTGAGGGAATTTGCAGTCAGTTTTGGTCACATGATGTTCAGCCGTGTTTCTTAAGGCCCAGTCACACGGGCGTTTTTCCCTGATGGAAATTGCCAATAGTATATTGCTGCGCTGAGTTTGAGGGAATTTGCAGTCAGTTTTGGTCATACAACGTTCAGCCGAGTTTCTTATCATTTCAGCTAGTCTGTCAAAGTCAGTATTGCGTGCCGAAGCGGACTTGTACCATTAACAATAACAAACATTTTACATCGTCCATAGTCGCATCTCCCACAAGAATAGCAGTGAGATGGATGAACACATTGCAGCCTATGCTAGGCTCTTATTACTCAAAAAGAAGAAGGAGTGAAAGAGGAAAGAAAAGAAGCGGCTGTGGAGTCGTCAGTGGCTAATAAGATAATGATGTGAGTTCATTTCTTGTGAATTACTGTATACTGTCATACAAATTATACTGCTTGGCTGACTTGTTCATTATTCATGATTACTGCATTTGTTTGTATCTGAGAGGTGAGAAGTACACAATCAGTCCATGCAGACAGCTTCAGTACTGTATAGTATGCCTAAGCACTTGGCACCCTGAAAGTGCTATGAACACAAGAAAAGCATTTATTCCTAAGGAAAATATAAAGTTGTTGGATGAACTGGTGTACGGTGTGTAAACGATCAGATAGATACAATGAGTCGGGTGTGTTTACGATGTGGATAGTTGCTTTGTTGGGGAGGGGGAGTTAACCCTTTGAGATTCCGATGACAATTTTGATCGTCATTTTGAATCCAACCTCAGAGATTCCGATTACACTTTTAATCGTCATTTTAAGAATATTTTGTTAAATATTCACCATAAATCATGTTTATGCATCATAACAATGAGACTCGACCCTGACATTATGGAATGGTTGCTCTATGTGTGGCAGGTACTGCACAGCTTGTCTGACCCAGGGCTTTGTTTCTTTATCACTTTATTCCTGGTGGATAATTTTCTGCAACATGGTATAAAATTTTTGGTTTTAGCCTACTTCAACTCGTCGCTTTGACTTTTTGTTTTATTTGTGTTCGTTTTTGGAACATACTGTGATAAAGTACAACAATTCAGCTTCAAAATAACACCACAACCAGCATCCTATCATAAAAAGTGTTTTTGCACTGACCGATCAAAGAAAAAGATCTCAAAGCGAATATGTGGCCCAGACTAAAAGAAAGTTATGCATCTCTTTCCTTTCACTTTACCACACAACAAAACGCAAAAATTACCATTTTATATATATATATGTCATTGTAAAGGTAATTTATTGTAGTTTTGCAAGATTTAAACCAGATGTACATATCTTGTTAAGATTTTTTTGCCGAATGTTTTTCTACGTCAAGGTATAAAATTTTTGGTTTTCGCCTAACTTCAACTGATCATTTTGACATTTTATTTTATTTTCTCTCCTTTTTTGAACATACTGCGATAAAGTACAACTATTCAGCTTTAAAATAACACCAGAACCAATATTCTAGTGTGAAAAGTGTATAAACACAGAGCGATCAAAGAAAAATATCGTGCCGTGAAGATGTGGGACAGCTTGGGAGCGCTGACTCTAGCACAGACATAATCTGCTCGGCCCAGAAATCTCATAGGGTTAATGATGAAGGAGTAGTAAAATTCTTGTTTTCGCCAGTGGTGCAACGAGTGTGGGAAAAAAAAAAAAAGTTTTGTGCCCGAATTTTGTCATGAACTGATGGTCTTTACTAGAGAAAATTCGGCTCTTATGGTATGTGAAAACAGTACTTGTTGACATAAATAGTTAGGTAAGATAATGATGTGAGTTCAGTTCTTGTGAAGTACTGTATACTGTCACAAATTATACTGCTTGGCTGACTTGTTTGTTATTCATGATTACTGCATTTGTGTGTATCTGAGAGGTGAGAAGTACGCAATCAGTCCATGCTGACAACTTCAGTACTGTATAGTTTCCCTTTTTTTCTTTATTGTTGATGACTAATGACTTTCAAAGACAGTTTCACTTTTTTTTCTGTTTGTTTGTTTTAATGAGTGCGCCAAAAATGATTCTTGGCGAAACATTCATGATGCTTGTAGGCCATTATTCACATGTTGATCAAGTCAGAAGTTTTTGCATGATTGGTGATGAGGACTTTCAAGAGGCTTTGTGGCAATCTCTGGTGGTTAAAATATTTATAGGGAGTATTAGGGGGCAAAACTAGTAAGTTAGGTTAGGTTAGAATGCACTGATGTGTCGGCAAGTATCGTATGTAAACACACTTCTTGGGAGTCTTTCGGTAGACATATTTATAATAACCTATCTTTAATCATCACATCAAACACCACATTAACTCCTTTATGGTGAGTTTTATATTACTCATGATGATTTAATAACTAATCTTATTATTTCAGCTAAAAAAAAGTAGTGATAGGAAGGCTTCAAATGGGACAAATGGGTAAAAGTCCTGGGGTGACAGCACCAATAAATTCTTTATACATGTATTTTAATGTCACACAAATAACGTTTTCGCTAATAACGGCGTTTTTCTGGCACCAATTAGACATTATTAGCGAGATCCTACTATACATATGTATATACAGTAGGCACGGAAAGTACTGACGCTTTTTTGCAGACGTCATTCTTTTTCGCATTAAGTGAAGTAGGGTCAATACTACCCTCCCCTGTGATGCGAAATGAGCTGACGCTTTTTCAACGGGAGCTGGCAACCCTGCTTGATAGGTTTGGCACCACAGGAGCAGGCTCAGTAATGTTTGGGCAGCCACAGGAGGAGGATTGTCTCTGTGTGTGATGCACCACGAGGGCATGTTTTGACTCAAATAACACAGTTATTTGGTTACCTACCACATTCTCATCATGCCTAAAGTAACCACAAGCAAGGACAAACGTGTGGAAGTGATTACTTTATACAAAGCTGGCCACAAACTCCCATTTATTGCAAATCAGATGGTGTTAGACTGAGGACAGTGCAGAGACTGGTGAAGCGGTTCAAGGACAGTGGGGAGGCCATTCCTCCCACTCCACTTCCCAAGCCTGGGAGACCTCGTAAGACAACCTTCAGGACCCGTCAGCTGATCTCAAGGCAAGTTAGCAAGGATCCAAGGCTAACAGCACGGGATTTAAAAGAAAAGAACCCACAGTTGCTGGCAGATGTGTCTGTCAGAAGTGTGCAGCAACTGTTGCATGACAATCTGGGCTACAGGAGTTTTTGTGCTCATAAAAAACCACTGCTAACTGCACTTCAGAAGAAAAAGAGAGTAAATTTTTGTAAGAAATATCTTGCCTGGAGTGAGGAGCAATGGAAAACTGTGCTTTGGAGTGATGAGTCAACATTTACTGTCACTGGTACCCCTTCATCACGAGTGTACCGCAGACCAGGCAGTGACCCCCTGGATCCTAAGTACACTTCCAAGTTTGTTAAATACCCAGCCTCACTCATGGCTTGGGGCTGCTTTACATATTATGGTGTTGGTGAGTTGGTAATTCTACCTGCAAATGAAAAAGTGAACCAGAACAATTATTTGGAGCTATTATGTGATGTTTTAAGTGACTCTTTTGATAAAACCAAGGCAAGAGTATTTATGCAAGATTCTGCCCCTGCACATGTTGCAAAGTCAGTGAAACAGTGGCTAACAGACTGTGACGTTCCCTTTATTCGAGATTGGCCCAGAAACAGCCCAGATATCAATTCCATTGAGAATTTATGGGCGCACATGAAGCGGCACATCAGCTTTGCCTAACCTTGAGGCTGCAGTCAAGCAGCTATGGAGCAGTTTTAGTCCGTCTGTTCTGCAAAACTACGCCATCAGTCTCCCCAGACGCCTTAAGAAGATATTAAAGGTGAAGGGGAATACCAGTAAATACTAAATTCGATGGTGAGTGTTAATTTATTTGTTTCTCCTTGCTAACCACAAGAATGTTTTCTTTTTTTTAAGATGGCGTCAACACTTTCCGCGCCTACTGTATATATATACAGTATATATGTGGTGGTTGGGGGTGCCCATCATCCACTCACTCAGTGTAGAGATGACATGATCTCTGCACTGAGTGACAAGCCAAATAGTTTCCTGTGATTAGTAAACCATTTACTATGCTGGGTGGTAACCATATAAATGGGGTTTCTGGCAGGGTTAAGTGTCCCCCAGATTCCCCTATCCAAAATCACTTAAATCATGTCATTCGGTTCAGAGAGATTTGGAGGGCCCAATACCTGCCCATGGCCCCAACCATCTGGGCAGATTCGCATGGCCATGTGGAATGTGAGAGGTGTGAATGAGGAGAGCAATAGGGTGGAAGTGGTGAATGTGTTCAAGAGTGTGAGATATGCCATGATGGCATTGTGTGAAACAAAGATGAAAGGGTGTGAAGTGGGAGAGTGTGAAATGTGTAAGATTGGGAATTAATGGGCAAGGAAGATGCAAGGAAGGAGTTGCTTTGTTGATGAATGAGGTGTGGCAGAGTGGAATGGGAGACTACAAATGTGTCAGCTCGAAGTGTACGTATGTCAAGTTCAAGTTTGAGAAGGTGAAAGTCGTAGTGATTGTAGCGTATGCACTGTGTGAAGACAGGAATGAGAGAGACAAAGACAGGTTTTGGGATGAGCTGGATGACGTAGTGGGAGAAATGCCCAGGAGCTATAAAGTGATTGTAATGGGTGATATGAATGGAAGAATAGGAAATGGTCTTGAGGATGACATAATGGGTTGTTATGGAGTACCAGGAGAAAATGACAATGGGAGGCGAGTAAAAGATTTGTGTCAGGAGAGGAGGTTGTGCATTTGTAACTCGTATTTGAAACACAAAGATGCACATCAATATACATGGTACAGAGGGAATGGGGATCGTGTCCAAGAGAGCCTGATTGATTACGTGATCATAGAGAGGTCGATGCTGGGAATGGTTGCTGATATGAGGGCCGTGAGAGGACGATGTGGAGGTCTGTCAGATCATATGATTGTGGTATGCAAGATCAAACTGAGAGGAGTGAGGTGGATCAGGAGAGAGAGGAGCAGTCAGGGAGAAAGACTGAAAGTTGAGAAGCTGAGGATCAAAGAAATGGCAGATGATTACAGGATCAAAGTAGAGGAGGAGTTACAATCAGTGAATTAGAATGAAATGGATCTGGACAGCCTGTGGAATGCATATAGGGATTGCTTAGTTAGGAGTCCTAAAGTGGTGTGTGGTGTGGCAAGAGTAACAACTAAGAAGAAAGGTACGGCATGGTGGGATGATGAGGTTAGGAGAGCGATGAAGGAAAAGAGGAAGAAATGGCTAGAGTGGTTACTGGACATGGGTTCAGTTGAAGAACTGAATATTTTTAGAGCAAGAAGCACGTAAAGAGACTAATGAAGCGGAAAAAGAAGGAGGTAAATGATGATCTAGGAAGAAAAATAAATGCAAACTACTCTGAAAATACGAAGTTATTCTGGAAAGAGGTGCGGAAATGTAGAAGTGAAAGCGGAAAGAAATGTGATGGTGTGAAGGATGCAGGCGGTGGATTATTAACCCAATGGGATGAAGTAAAGACCAGATGGAAAGAATATTTTGAAAGCCTGATGAATGGGAACAGAGAGAGCAGAGCGGCTGTAAACATGATTGGTTTTGGGAGTGTGCAGAGAAGGAATGCAGTGCCTGGAGACTTGACATTTGCAGAGGTGAAGAGTGCTGTGAAGCAGCTGAAAAATGGGACAGCAGCTGGGGTTGATGAGGTGTATGCAAAGATGATTAAGTGTAGTGGAGAGAGTGGAATGAAGTGCTTGTTGGAGATATGTAAGAAGGCATGAATGAGTGAAACTGTGCCAGCAGAGTGGAAAAAGACTGTGATTGTATCCCTGTACAAAAATGAAGGTGAGCAAAGTGAGTGCAAGAATTATCGTGGCATAAGTTTATTGAGTGTGGTAGGGAAGGTATATGGAAGAATCATAATAGAGAAAGTAAGAGAGATATCAGAAGTCCTAGTGAGTGATGAACAGGGTGGCTTTAGGAGTGGAAGAGGATGTGTGGTTCAAATATTTGCAGTGAGACAGATAGTAGAGAAGGCTTGTGAGAAGGACCATAAGGTGTTTATGGCATTCATGGATCTGGAGAAAGCATATGAAGTAGATGGAGAAGGATTGTGGAAAGTTTTGCACATGTACGGTATAGATGGTAAGTTGCTACGTGCCGTCAAGAGTTTTTATGGTGGTAGTGAAGCATGTGTAAGGGTTAATGGGCATCTAAGTGAATGGTTCATGATCAGTGTGGGCGTGCGGCAAGGTTGTGTGATGTCCCCATGGTTGTTCAATATATATATAGATGGGGCGATGAGAGAAGTAAAAACACGAGTAATGGAGAGGGTGATACCGATGGTAATGATTGGTGATGGATGGAATAATATCTCAGATCTGTTGTATGCTGATGATGCAGTACTACTTGCAAATACCGGACGAGAACTTGGTAGACTAGTGTAGAGTTTTGCTGATGTCTGTGAGTGTCGTGCCCTGAGAGTAAATGTAGAAAAGAGTAAAGTGATGGTTATTGAGAGAGAAGGTGACTCCCAGTGTGATGTCACAGTGAATGGAGAGAGACTGAAATTAGTTAGAAAGTTCAAATACCTGGGTACAGTGATAGAAAAGAGAGGAAAATGTGCAAAAGAAATTGAAAGTACAGTGACACAAGGAAGAAAAGTAGCTGGTGCAATGAAGGCCTTGATAAGAAACAGAGGCTTAAGTGTTGCAGCTGCACGAGGCATACATGAAGGACTGTTAGTGCCAACTTTAACATATGGATGTGAGACTATGGTGTGGCATGAAAATGAAAAGTCAAGAGTAAGAGCAGTGGAGATGGGACTGCTGAGAAATGTTTGTGGAGTACAGAGGGTGGATGAGATATGAAATAATGTGATTTGTGAAAGATGTGGAGTGAAGAAGTCAGTGGACACCAGAACTGAAGAGAGTGTACTGCGATGGTATGGTCATGTGGAGAGAATGGATAACAATAGAGTGGTGATAAGCATATATCTGAGAGAATTTGAAGGAGGGAGGAGGCAAGGTAGGCCAAGGAGAAGTTGGAGAGGTTTGGTGGATGAGTGTGTGAAGAAGAGAGGCTTGGAAGTCAGTGAGGGTAGGGAACTGACAAGAGACTGAACTGGCTGGATGAGTGTTGTGAGAAGAAGTGCATGATCAGGGATTTTGGCATCCCTTTTTAATGTGGCAGCATCCAGATTGACTCTATCAGATATGTTTGTGTGAAGCTACAAAACGTGATGAATGTTTTTGGCATATCCGAAGGAGCCAGGATTCTGGGGGCTTCCATGATGACTGAATGGAAGCGTGGCCCATTGGATTGGGCAAATTTGGGCTTGTCTGGACCTTGCTACTCCTCACCCTGCCCTAGGGTGGGAAAGGAGGTCCAGATGATGATGATGATGA
>JAGKTI010005091.1:15020-28356 GCA_018397915.1 Birgus latro
AAACCTTACTATAACAGACTAATTGGGACCCAAGCCATTCAAAAAAAAAAAAGCAAAAGTAAGGTAAAAGCAACATCTGGACTTCGTCCTGCTGACTCGGACTTTTTCCGATATATCAGACATTAGTGCGGATCGCACCAACGGTTTTTCACTGTCATTGCAATACTGTACTGTAACATAAATTCACTACAATAATCATGTGGTGTAATGTGTATAATGACACTGTACTGTACACTGATAAGCATGTCTTTTCTTTACCTTATTGCAGTGAACATAGCTAAAGTGTTTAGTCCGTCTAGACTGCTTCTGACTTTATTGGACTTTTTCTGATATATAAAAATTTAGTCTGGTCAGCTCCTCGATTCCAATAAAAGCAAATTCTGGTATATTGCAGACTGCTATATCGAAGTTTTATTGTATATCTGTATAGATAGATAGATATTGTTATGCTGCATATTCTGCGTCCAACTACTTGGGCTCAGATATGGGCATGTGCTTGGGTTCTTTTGTTCAGGACCGGGCTAGAGCATGCAGACAAGGGATAGGGTTCAAACACAGGCTAACCAGTCTTACATGTATATTACCTACAGACAGATACAGTGGATTTAACACTACATGTACGTAGGGCAGTTCTATATATATGACAACATAGAACATATATCACAACACTATGTCTTTAAGGGAAGTATTCCACAGGGCTGTGACACTGTTGATGGTTAGAAATATTACACAGGGGTTGTGACATTACAGTTGGGGCACAGATATTACACAGGGGTCGTAGGACATAATAGTACACTTGACACACAGGGGTCATGGTATCACAGAGGGGTTACAGTGTTACACAGGGGGAGGGATTCACTATGTTCTGTATGGGCATTAATGTTCCACAGGGTCACAAGGTTCTGGGTTTCAGAAAGGGGAGGGTATAGATATTACATAGGGGTCACAACACTCTGGGTAGGGGAATACACTCTGAGTCTGCAGCACTATGGTGGGACACAGTTGTTGCATGAGTCACTGGTGAGGCACTGAGGTCATGGCACAGGTAGGTGCAGGTGACGGCCTGGCATAGGAGGAGGGCCGTCAGGGGTGTGCTCCTGGTAAGGGCGCCAGCCTTGTGAGGTGACATCTGGAGTCGGGTGTATGCTGGAGGGCGGCGTGTGGTGCGGCCCTTCTCTGCCGGGGGCTGTAGGGGTGCGGGGACCCTCAGGGCTGGGGCCAAATGGTTAGGAGGCGTGCTGCCCAGCACCTGCCCTTGGCCGTGGTGGGAGTCCTGGAGGAGGGTCTGGGCTGGTCTGGGCCTGGGGTCCGCTGCTGCGAGGTGGTCCTCAAGGTCCTGGGGCTGGGGAGCGTCAGCGTCGAGGGCTGGGCTGCAGGGACAGGACACCCAGGCTCACCACAGGTCTGCTCCAAGCACTCTCCATCAGTAGGCTGACTGGGGAGCAGTCTCTGCCCTTTGTAGAGGATGGGGAGCTTGAGGGGCATCTTGCTCGGCCTCTGGAGGGGCGGGCTGAGCCAAAGATGGCACCCTCGTAGGGAGCCTCCGGGCTAGTAGAGGAGGGATGACCGGTGGTCTCTCCCTCACCTGGCAGGTCCTGTGGACTCTGCCGGAGCTCCACACCAGGGCAGAGAAAGGAGGTCCGGTGGACTCTGCTTCTGCCTGGTAGGCCCAGTGGACTGTACTCGGGCTCCCTCCTGGGTGAGTGGACGTAGGAGGCCTGGTGGACTCTCCCTCGTTCCGACAGGTCCGGTGGACTCTGTTGGGGGACCACTTGTCCCAGGGACAACAGGAGGAGGAAGTCTGGTGGACTTCTTGACTCCCGTGGCAGGACCAGTGGACTCTACTGCTCTCCTGCTGCCTGGGGAAAGTTGCAGCTGGGGGACGACCCGTGGTCTCTCCCCCTGTGGCAGGCCTGGTGGACTCTACCATGGCTCCACTCCCCTTCTCGGGAGAACAGGCAAGGGTCATCTGGTGGATGTTCTGAGATGCCTGCTTCCTACGGCGGGTGGCGGAAGAAGGCGGTCCGGTAGACTCCCCTTCTACAGCAGGACTGGTGGTTTCTACTGCACTGCTGCTCCTCTGGGATGTAGTAGTTTTTTGAGGACTGATGGTCTCTCTCCCTCTTCTAGCCTCAGGTCCAGTGGACTCTGTAGCTGAGGGCCTACTTGGGACTGTGTAAGGGTCAGTCCCACCCTGAGTCTGGTGAGCGTTGCCCACGTTGGAGAGTAATGCACCTGCCCAGTGCACTTCCCGGGGGTCTGGCTGTGGGTAAGAGGGGCATGAGGTCACTGGGGATGTGGGTCGATGTGGCGCAGAGCACCTGTCAACCTCCCCGTGGCCTCCCTTTAGGGTGGGTGTCGCCTCCCCGTGTCCTCCTCGTAGGGTGGTGGTGTTGGGGTCGTTCAGCCGGGTGGGCATTTCAGATATATACTGTGTAAATAAAATAGTAAAGCTGGAATGAGTTGATGCTGGAGTATAAGGCACTATTCGCAGCTGCCGCTTTCGTCAGTGTCCAATCACTGATGCATATAATCGTATCTCTGCCTCATACTTTTTAGCTATCATGCATAATTTTCTCTGCAACAGTCTTCAAGTGAGTTTAAATTCCTCTGTTATACCATTAGTCTTGTACAGTCAACACTGAATATGCCTAATGGTGATCAGTTTGTGTATGAATGTGTGCGTACGTAGTGGTACAGCTTTCAGTAAGGCCATAATAGGAGCTTGGTAAAAAAGAAAAAAAATATCAAGATCTCCCCATTAGCCATAATATAATGGGTCTTATGGTACCATTTACACAGTCATTGTTCACATGACTTACCTATTTCCTTTCCCCTATTAACCCTTCCGTGGGCGCCAGCGTCAAATGATGTTTTATCGGAGCATGGTCGCTGGCATCAATGCAGCACGGCTTGTAAAAAACTACAAACAATTTTGAGAAGGGAACGAAGGTCTGGGAGATGTTGACATAGACTTAAACTCTAAACTACTCAAACAGAATCAGTCATGAGTGGATGTCGGTCTTTTGCTTCCCTCAAGTGTTAGTGCAAGTAAGAATAAAAAGTCAAGAAAAGAAAGAAAGTGCTGCACCTATTATCTTTCTCCTCACTTTCGTAAACCACCCAGAGTAAAAAAAAAAAGAAAAAAAGTCAATACAGGAATAGACATTATAAACATAAAAAGAGGAAGGACATTCATTATTATATTTTTGTTTGTAAGTACATATATTATGTTCTGAAATTGTTCATTTCACATATATTTCTTGTTTTGCACAAGCACTTCAGCAATATATGAGGTGTTTTTATGGTGAATATATGGGTGTAAAACCTTCCCTTCCCATCACACTAATTCCCTCGTTTGAGATGCTCATCTCTGGTCGTATCTAACCTTGACCGAGGTGGTTCAGCCTGTACACACACACAGCAGCTTACATTATCTTGAAACAGACTAAAAATAGCATCCTTCTTCTCTCTTTCCCCATGAATTAGACCACCCATTAAAAAAATAAATAAATAAATGAATCAACATTAAAGAGGGACAACATTTTAATTATATTTTTATTTATAAGTACACATTATTTACTAAATTTGTTCATTTTACATACTTCTTGTTTGCCACAAGCATTTCAGCAACATATGAGGTGTTCTTGTGGTGAATATATTGATGTAAAACAGCCCCTTCCCTTCACACTAAGTCCTTCATGCGAGGTGCTAATCGTGAGTCGTATCGAATTTTTGACCCACAGTTTGCCACGTACAGTACATACAAAGGACTCTTATCTGGTTAGAGTCTAAAATATTATCTCTCGCCTCTCTTTGGAGGGAGACAACTGAAGTACATGGAACTCCATACTTGCATAAACACAATAAACAAAAAAATATATATTTTTTCATTTCTTTTTCTTGTGTGTATGTGAAACCTCTCTGAAATGCTCACCCTGACAAGACACCACAAGCTGGGCAGCGCAACACCCATCCCACAGAGGGATGACAGGGGTGTGACTCCGACCCTAGGAGACCACAGAGAGGCTGATAGAGAGCTTTCAGGTTCGGAGCGAGACGGGAATACATCCCCCATTGCCCAGCGCCCCTCTTACCTGCAACCAACACCACCTGAAGTATGCAGTCCCAGCATACTACACTCTGGCTGGGCCAGCACTCATCAGGTTCGGGGTGGGGCTACTAGACTAGCCCCAGACAGCATACAGGTGACAGCCACCAGCTGCACCAGGAGAGGGAAGGCCACCAGCCACTCCACAGCTGCTTCCCTCCCTCTGCAGGACCAAGTGATGGCCACCACCCACAATGGGGGAAAGATGACTGCCAGCTGCTCATTAAAAGCCCTCTGGGAGCAGGGCCTTAAGGCGGCGCCACACTAGACCAAAAGTCGTTAACATGCGAGCAGCTTTTGTGAGGCAAAACAGCTAGCAGAGTGGAGCGTCCGTAACACTCGTATGTTCTTGCGAGCCGAAACGGCTAACAGTGTTGTCTGCCTTGGTGCCCCGTGGGCATTTGTAAACAAACCACCACCGAGTACCCACTCCCTTTTCCTCAGTTTCTGTAACCGCTTCACGTACTTTAGGAACTCCAGAGCCACAAAGCAGTCTACTAGAGTTTTCCTTGCTGCAGGATCCATATCGAAATCTGATTTCTACTTGTTGTTTGGAGACAAAGCAGACGGCCTCCACGGCTGGTCACCCAAGTGTCCGAATGTTTATTTCAGGTTACAAGAAAAAAATAAAAACCCCAAGAATTAAACTGTATTTACTTAAATTTAGTTTAAGTTTCCTGCTATGAATAACAGAATATTTTCTCTCCGATTACAGAATTAACATAGGCTCATTTGAGTTCCAATCCCACCAACAAGCTGTGAGCGAAAATTGTTATCCATTTCGCCTCGCAAGCGAAATCTTGCTCACCGTGAGTCAGTTTGGCTAGCGACTCGCATGTTAGCCACTTTTGTCCCAGTGTGACGGCAGCTTAAGTGACGGCCACCAGCTGCACCTCGGCTGCAATTCCAAGAGGGAACGTAAGTTCGGTGACGGCCACCAGCCGCACAACGTCTGCAGTCCTCCTGGGTAACGGGACTCCGGTGACAGCCGCCAGCCCCACCAGCAGGCCAGTGACAGCCTCCAGCCGCACTGAGACTGCAGTCCTTCTGGGGCATGGGACCTCGGTGACAGCCACCAGCCACACTGTGACTGCAGTCCTTCTGGGGCATGGGACCTCGGTGACGGCCACCAGCCGCACTGAGGAGGAGACGGCCTGAAGCTGCTCTGCGCCCGTCACTCTAGGGGACTTGGCGACCGCCGCTAGCTGCGCTGAGGAGGGAATAGCCATGAGCCACCCCTCGCCCCCTACCCCCGTGCCTTCCCCTTCTGAGGACGTTCCTTGCTCGCCCCACCACTCCTGTGGCCGAGCAGGACCCCTCACCCTCTCCCTACTCAGAGGCAGTTCCCAGGAGGAGCCGCACCTGGAGGAGGTCTGGCATTGCCCCACTGTGATCCCGGGATACGTACCCTGCAACCAGCGCCCCGACAACCCCTAACAGCAGTCCCGTGCCTCCTGATGAAGGCCTCACCTGATGGGACCCCCATTACATCAGGCCGACACCTGTAGCAGCCCAAGTCTTCGTCACCCAGTCCAGAGTCCTCTGGTCCTGACAGTGCCTAATTATTGTATACTGTATTATGTATTGTCTTTTGCACTGTATTCAGTTGTGTTGAAGATAGTGTAATATACGTATAAGGTTGGTTGACCAGAGTTTTTATGCCCTGTTCCTTGAGTTGTTTGCACCAGACCCTGTCTAGAAAGAGAATCCCTCTCTAAGTTGCCATGTTCAAGGAGCAAGTAATTGAGCCTGGAACACGTCACATAACAATGGTTCTTGATTCGGTCGGCAGCAACAAGGAACAAAGGGAAAATACAACAAAATGGTGACCAAACCCCACGTTCAGTTACCAAAATTTGACCCTGAACAATGTGACATTCACACATACCTATCAATAGTCAAACCACTCCTGGATATAGGATTCGAGGATGACAGGCAGAAGATAGCAGTTACCCTGCCACACCTGGGCAAAGCAGTAGCCAACATTGTACCTAAGATCGTCCCGGAGCTGACATGGGCGGGCGTCATACAAATAGCGACCCAAGCAGTCACTCCATCCGTAGGGATGGTCATGGCATTGTCACCTCGACACCCTGACATACGACGGCAACCTAGATGAAACACTCATCCAGGCCAGGTGACTCATCACCGCCACATACCCGGAGAGTGATGCAGCAACCCGGGAACAGCATATATTTAACACCCTGATCAGGATCCTCCCCAGTTTTATCAGGGAGCACTTCACTATATATGACCCAACGGGAGACCTGGATAAGGACATCCAACTCATGCAACATCTACTAGCCGCCCATTCCACCCCTCAACACGTTGGTGCCATAATTAAGTTCCCTGCCCAAAAGACGGCGCCACACCACAACCCACAGCTACCCCCAGCCCAAGCAAACCCTCCACCAATGCCCTCCATGCCCAGGGCTCACCCTACAAAGAGGCGTCCCAGCCCCAGTGAGACGAACCTAATTTCCATCAACCCATGGGAATTCACCGCTTGCAGCCACAAATGCCCCCTCCATGACATCCAGGAGCAGCTAAAGGCTGCCCGATGCAAGGCGGCCACCCAGGGGTGCCGTAAGGTCTCTTCCCTGGATGACGAGGGCATCGAGGACAAAGCCTCATCAGCCGTCTGCACCAATCCCAGGGAAATGAAGCCAGAAGAAGATGGGTCACCAGTGTAGTTGGATTTTTAGGACCGCCCCTGCACCTCCCCACGGTGGCGGGGGCCACCTCACAGAAATACCGCCCCCCCAGTCTATAACAAGGTGAGACTGAATGGGGTCAAGGCGAGGTTACTGGTCGATACTGGAGCAGCCAGATCCTGCCTCTACAGCCATTTTTACTCCCACCACCATTCGGCTTTCACCCCACTTTTCCCCACCTCAGCTCATGGATGCTGGGGATGACCCCCTGCCCAGACGTGGGGAGACCCGGGCCCTACATGCCGACACCCACCAGCAGGCCTCTATCTAACACTAATTCATGGTATTCGACTCGACCTGCCATGCAAATGACGGCTACCTAGGGCTGGATTTGCTTCAGAAACTACACGCCAATGTCGACTGCTACAAGCGACATCTCCAGTTTCACAAGCTTCCAGACCCCTTCCCCCCTCTCCCCCCTCCCCCTACATTCTCCACCCACTCCCCCACCACCCTCCCCTCCCCTATCACCCCACCTTCCCCACTACCATTGCCTAAGCCCTAATGATCCCCCCTCAGCATGAGGCCTGGCTACACCTGAACCGGCCTACCGGAACCTCCATCTTGTTTTCCCCTGCCTTACCAACCGGAACCCTCTCCTTCTGCCTACTATCCCCCACCTTGATGTGGTACGCATCACCAATGTCTCTACCACCCCCCCCTCACTCTACCCAAAGGATTAATGGTGGGAGAGACAGAAGAGGCAGAAACACAGGGACCCCCCCCCTCCCCCCCCCCCACCTCCCCCCCCCCCCACCTCCACATCTCTCACCGCAACAAGCAGACAGCCTCTGATGCCTTCTGGACTTCAAGACCTATTCGTGTCAGGACCAGCAGACATCGGCCACACCACCTACCTGACCCATGAGATCCACACGGACAGACCACCTATTCGCCAACCATCGAGGCAAAAGAACCCCAAGCAGCCAGCGGAGGAAGACCGGCAGGTCCAGGAAATACTAGATGCCAGTGTGATTTCAGCTTCCACCAGTCCGTGGTCCTCCCCCGTCATTTTAGTAAAAAAGAACGACGATACCATGCGCTTTTGTGTGGACTATAGATGACTCAACGATGTCACCACCATGGATGCCACTCCACTACCCAGGATAGACGACTCCCTCGACTTCCTCTACAGGGCATTGTGGTTTTCCACCCTAGACCTACAGTCAGGTTACTGGCAAGTCCTGGTGCACCCCAAGGACCGGGAAAAGACAGTATTCTTGACCAGCAACAGGAAGCATTACGAATTAATGTCCTTCCCTTCGGACTCTGCAATGCCCCTGCCACCTTCTCTAGGCTAATGGAGTTGGTCCTTAGCAGCCTCACCTGGGAAACCTGCCTGGCCTACTTGGACGACGTGATCATTTTCAGCCAGACCTGGGCCGACCACCTCCTCCACCTCAAACAGGTCTTCTCATGCATCTGCCAAGCCAGGCTTAAATTCCGACCATCTAGTTGCATCCTGGCGGCATGATCTATTGCCTTCCTAGGACATACCATTTCCAAGGAAGGAATAGCACCCAACCCTGAGAAGCTGTGTGCCATCGCAGACCTTCCCCTACCCCAAGACGTCCACGAAGTCTGTACTTTCCTGGGACTCATCTCCTACTACTGGCGCTTTGTGAAAGGGTTTGCTGACACTGTCAAGCCTCTCCACGACATGACCAAAAAGGGCCAACCATTCACTTGGACGGACGAGCGAATTACCACTTTCCATACCTTAAAGACCAGGCTCATCAAAGGCCCTGATCGTCACCTTCCCCGATTACACCCTACCCTTCTGTCTGTACATGGACGTGTCTCTAATGGCGATCGGCGCCGTCTTCGCCCAGGTCCAAGAAGGGAAGGAGCACATAATCGCCTGCGCTATCTGCACTCTCAACCACGCCGAGAGAAACTATGCCACCACCAAATGGGAATGCCTTGGCATTGCATGGGCATTGGAACATTTTCGAACTTACCTCTCAGGCACCAAAGATACCATCATCACTGATCATCAGTCCCTCCAATGGCTTCGGCAATCTAGCACCCACAACACCCAACTTCTCAGATGGAGGGAAACCCTGGAAGAATTTAATTATGAAATATCCTGTTGACCCGGCAAAGTCCACACCAATGCCGATGCCCTGTCCCACCTACCGGTCCAGTCCATCTGTACCGAGCCTAGCCTCATACAACAATGGCGCAACAATGACCACCCCTATTGGATGCCACCCCAGATCTTCGCCAAACTCCACCAACAAGGCGACCACCTTTTCACTCAATCAGGGCACATTGTACTCGACCCTAACACTGCCCTCGACACACTAACTCAACTCCATTCCAACAGTGGCATCCATCTTGGCACCAAGAAACTACTGCAGGTGTTCTGCAACACTTACTGGACACCTGGGCCCTCCACCCTGGCCTAACAAGTCATCCAGGTGTGCTGGGCCTGCAAGCTAGGAAAAGACATCACCCGCACGCCCAGCCCCTCAGGAGGCATCATCGCCCACAAACCCTGGCAACTACTAGCTGTTGATGTAGTAGGCCCCCTACCCCTCAAAGCCAGCTATAGGTATATCTTCACCTTTGTGGATACCTATTCGAAGTTCCTCATCACCTGCCCGGCCAAAGAACATCACGCCTTCGCCGTGGCTGAAGCCCTCGTCTGCCACATCTTCCCATATTTTGGTATTTCCCAAGTTCTGCATTCAGACAACACGCCGGAATTTACCAGCAAGGTATGGCAAGAGCTCACTACAATTTTCGGGTATCAGATCACCCACTCCTCTCCCTACTGGCCCCAAGGGAACGGTATATGTGAGAGGAGCCCTCCTTAACCCCTAAACTGCTGGGTTGTGTGAGGCAGTCCTGGCACTTCCAGCTGGTGGCAATTCGCGCTCTAACTTATTTTTTGTAAAATATAGCCCCAAACTAGCCTGAGTTATAGAAATAGCACTCAGGACTCCCCTACATTTTTTCATATATATTTATATTTTGAAGGCCCCGGCTAATTAAAAAGAAAACAGAGGCACCCAACTGATGGCCCACGGCTCGAGCCATCGCCACAGAACGTCACGAAAGTGACAGCTCGTGGTTAAGTGGTTAACCAGGTATAGACCCGAATCGACGAAACCAAAAATGAAGACTGGCCAGACCACATCAAGTTCGTACAATGGGGGATGAATTCCTGCCCCCGGGACAATGGCATCTTTCCCCACGAACGAGTCTTCGGGGAAGCCCCCCCTCCTTCTACCCTTATGGCACCACCTCCAACCCCCTTCCACGTCCCCTACGTCCAACCCCTTTCACCACCTCAAAAGACAACTACACCATCTGCAGAAGCACCAGGATCCGCAACTGGACATTGCCCCGTTTAACCCCTACAAGCCAGGGGACTTAGTAGTGGTGGCCAAGCTACCAACCCCCAACAAAATATTACCGTGGTTCATGGAGCCGTACACCATCACCCACATCCCTAACCCCTACTAAGTCAACATCGACTATCACAACACCCAGCGCACCTACCACAACCGACATATGCAACTGTTCCCAGCCGACACCTCCATACAATGCCTGCCCCATACCCCTACCTGCTCTGCTGCCTCACCATCCCCTGCAACCCCCGACCCCCCCCATCTGACTCATACACTCTTTGCTTCACACCCTCCTCCTCTGCATCCTCCCCCCCCCCGGTGACCTCACCTAACCCCCCGACCCTCGCCACCACATCACCATCACCAGCCCAGCCGCCTGACCAGGGGACTCCCAGCCCACCCCATGCCGCACCACCATGTTCCCGACACCCCGCCCAAACCACCACTGCCTCTCCACCCCCACGCCCTTCCCAGGCTCTCCAGAACACCCTTCCCCACCCCCGGCTACCCCAACTACCCCACCACCAAACACCCGGACACCACCACCCCAGCCATCAACATGCACAGCCACAGCATCACACGACCACACCTCCCGCTCACCACCTATGCCCACACTCGCCACCACCACCAGATCTGAGCATGTTTCCTACCCACCGGCCAGATACACAACCACCCCCTTACCCACACCCCCATCCCCACCCACACCACTAAACATGACCCCCATAATATTACAACTGCACCAAGTCAAATGGAAAGTCCCACTGATCCAACTCCCCAAGTAGGAGACCAACCCCTCCTCTCACCAACCGCATAAAAGGTCGACCACCTCATCCATCGCCAGCATTCAACCGGGAAACACCAGCAACGCACCACCACCAAACATAAAGATTCGCCGCACCATCTGGGCCCCAGCCCATGGCAAGAAGCAGCACATCCGTGGGACGCTCCACCTCCTCCGCCTCCTTCGGGAGACAACACAGTCCTCCACCCTCTATGTCACCTGCTTCCACCACCAGGACCCAGACGTTATCACCCCCCACTGGACCGCCCTCCTCCGCCACCTCACACCAAACCATCGGACCGCCATCACTGACATGTACTACCTCCAGGCATGGGGACGTGACTTTTTCCCCGACAACAGTGGTGAAATGCCCACCCTGACAGGACACCATGAGCGGGGCAGTGCGACACCCATCCCATGGAGGGATGACAGGGGTGTGACCCCCACTCTAGAAGACCACAGAGAGGCTGATAGAAAGCGTGCAGGTTTGGAGCGAGACGGGAATACATCCCCTGTTGCCCAGCGCCCCTCTTACCCGCATCCAACACCACGTGAAACATACAGTCCCGGCGCACTATGCTCCAGCCGGGCAAGCATTCATCAGGTTCTGGGTGGGGCTAGTAGACTAGCCCCAGACAGCATCCAGGTGACAGCCACCAGCAGCTCCGCAGCTGCTTTCCTCTCTCTACAGGACCAAGTGATGGCCACCAGCTGCACTGGGGGAGAAATGGCCACCAGCCGCTCTCTCGTTAAAAGCCCTCCTGGGAGCAGGGCCTCGGTGACGGCCGCCAGCCACACCCGCAGACAGGTGACGGCCACCAGCTGCACCACGGCTGCAACCCCAAGAGGGGACGTAAGTTTAGTGATGGCCACTAGCCACACCGGCAGACAGGTGACGGCCACCAGCCGAGCAACGTCTGCAGCCCCGCTGGGTAACAGGACTTCGGTGACGGCCACCAGCCGCACCAGCAGGCAGGTGATGGCCACTAGCTACACCTCGATTGCTGTCCTGCCAGGAAGCAGGACCTTGGTGACGGCCACCAGCCGCACTGTGACTGCAGTCCTCCTGGGGCGTGGGACCTCGGTGACGGCCACCAGCCACACTGGCAGGCAAGTGAAGGCCACCAGCCACACTGGCAGGCAAGTGAAGGCCACCAGCCACACTCCGCCTGCAGTCTGTCCAGAGCACGAGACCTCAGTGACGGCCACCAGCCGCTCTGCGCTCGTCACTCTAGGGGACTTGGCGATGGCCACCAGCCGCGCCGAGGAGGGAACGGCCACCAGCCGCCCCTCATCCCCCACCCCTGTGCCTTCCCCTTCTGAGGATGTCCCTTGCTTGCCCCACCACTCCAGTGGCCGAGCGGGACCCCTCACCCTCTCCCCACTCAGAGGCAGTTCCCAGAAGGAGCTGCACCTGGAGAAGGTCTGGCAGGGCCCCATCGTGATCCCAGGGATACGTGCTGTGCAACCAACACCCTGACAATGCCACCCGCTGACGGACTATCAGAAGAAGGGACGCCACAGGCCTCACCTGACGGGAGACCCAGACCGAGTGAGACCGCAGCCCTCGGACTCCCAGGGGCCTCCCCCCCTGGACCCCGGGACCTGGCCTCCCCAGCTGCATTGGACGATGTCCTTTAATGCCAGGTAGGCGTAGACAAGCACGCCTGCTCTCTTTGTTTAGGCCCAGTCCACAGACCTGGACCCCACCTCAAGATCCTCTTAGTGACGGGCACCTCTCCACTCCGCCCCACAGCCCATCCCGGATGACTTGGCCCCTGACAGCAGTCACATGCCTCCTGACGAAGGCCTCGCTTAATAGGACCCCCACTACACTGAGCCAACACCTGTAGCAGCCCAAGGCTGCATGCCAAGTCCAGAGTCCTCCAGTCCTGACAGTGCCTAATTATTGTATAGTTTATTGTGTATTGTCTTTTGCATTGTATTCAGTTGTGTTGAAGATAGTGTAATATATGTGTAAGGTTGGTTGGCCAGAGTTTTTATGCCCTGTTCATTTAGTTGTTTGCCCCGGACCCAGTCTAGAAAGCAAACCCCACTCTAAGTTGCCATGTTCAAGGAGCAAGTAGTTGAACCTAGAACACGTTGCATAACACTACCATATTATGTACTGGCTTTGCTCATAATACACATACCTAGTAATTTCAAACCATTTCAGTACCATTCAAATGTTTTTTGTGGGGTGGAAATGTGGATATTTCTTATGCGTTTTTTTCAGTCCTCCCATATTATGTACTGATTTTGTTCGTAATACACATATCTAGTCATTTCAGACCATTTCAGCACCACTGAAATTTTTGTGGTCACTCCTTACGTGATTAAGGCGACTGGCAGTTAAATATATATATATATA
>JAGKTI010005091.1:33158-46848 GCA_018397915.1 Birgus latro
TAGTATGGACACATCATCTTTGCCTAAACTTGAGGCTGCAGTCAAGCAGCTATGGAGCAGTTTTAGTCCGTCTGTTCTGCAAAACTATGCCATCAGTCTCCCCAGACACCTTAAGAAGATAATAAAGGTGAAAGGGAATGCCAGTAAATACTAAATTCAATGGTGAGTGTTAATTTATTTGTTTCTCCTTGCTAACCACAAGAATGTTTTCTTTTTTTTAAGATGGCGTCAACACTTTCCGCGCCTACTGTATATATAGTTTTCACCGGCATGTATGCAGTCATTCGGCAAAATTTTTCATGTTTCATTGGCATGCACAGGATGGGTCAAAGAAGCTAAAATTGCATTGTTAGGTGCACCAGATGTTTTTCTCCAATTTGGCAAAAAAAAAAAAATCGTTTTCCAAAACATGAAAAATTGATGCTCGGGCCTGCCTGTGGGTCCTGAGGGTTAATCTCATAAACGGTGAGGCCGCTATAGTGCGGTATGATATTCCAATTTTCTCACTTTCCATTATTTTATCCTTTGCTCCTCCAGAATCAAATAATTTGGGGGGTTATGCACTTGATTGTAATTATTCTGAGGTATTCTGGTTGGTAATGGATTACTGTAAGTTAAAAACACACATACTTAGTCAAATTGCAGTTAGGAAGGTAACACCAGTAGTGTAGCATACAACTGCTAGTTTTGAAGACTTATGAAATGCATGCCACCAAAACACCCCACCTGGATACGACTACCGCCCTAGGAGGAGACAACCGAGGGGTAAATACAGTGAGCGCGGGCTCGGCACGAGACGGGCCTACCTGCACCTATCCCCTATGCCCCTCTCACACTCAGGTGCCTCAGCATCAAGGTATCAGTCGCAGTGCACTACATCTCAGCCGGACTAGCTCTCGTCAAGTTCAGGGTGGGGCTATTGTCATAGCCCCAGACAGCAAGCAGGAGACAGCCACCAGCCACTCAGTTGCTGCTTCCCTCCCTCACTCACACTGGGCAACGGCCACCAGCCATGCACGGGGAGAGAAGGCCACTACCCACACCACCAGGGTAGCAACGGCCACCAGCCACGCCTCTGGTAGCAGAAACCCAATATCAGCGATGGCCATTAGCCGCACTTGCAGGGAGGTGACAGCCACCAATCGCACTATCCCCGCAGTCTGCCCGGGAAGTAGGACCTCGGTGACGGCCACTAGCTGCACCTGCACCCCCGTGACGGCCACCAGCCACACCCGGGGTGTAGTTCTCACGGGACATGACTCTCTGGTGATGGCCACTAGCCGCACCCATGGGTGTGTGATGACCACCAGCTGCGCTACGCCCACAGCTAGCCAGAGGCACAGACTCTCAGTGACGGCCTTCTGCCACATGAGGGAGGAGACGGCCACCAGCCGCTCCGCTCTGCGTGCCCTAGGGGGACCTAGTGACGGCCACCAGCCGTGCCGGGGAAGGAATGGCTACGTGCCGCCCCTCGCCCCTTACTGTAGTGCCTTCCCCTCCTGAGGATTTCCCCAGCTCGCCCAACTCCAGTTGTGGCTGCTCAGGTTTCCTCACCCCTTCCCTGTACAGGAACACTCTTGGATGAGGAGCAGCAACTGGAGAAGATTTGGAGAGGTCCCCTGAGACCTGGGGTCCACGCTCTACAACCGGGCCCCCAACAGCCTTCGACCCTGACGGACTCTTTGAGGATGGGTCATCATAGCATGTCCCTGACAGAGGCCCAGCTGAGGAGAGATCACAGACCCTGGACCAGCCGAGACGTCCCCCAGGACCCCGAGGCGTGACCTCCCCTTCCCCACCCAATGATGCCCCACCCGGCAGAGTGGGCACTGACAGGTGCACCTACTCTCCCTGTTTGGGCCCAACCCTCGGGCACCCCTACCATGCCCCCCCACGGACCCTTCATAGATGACGTGGCGCCCCTTCCATGCCCTCCCACGGACCCTTCCCGGATGACCCAGCAATACCCGGCCTCCTGACAAAGGCCCCCAGATGAATCAGCAGTGATCAGCCTCCTGAAGAAGGCCCCCAGATGACCCAGCAGTAGCTGGGTCGTCTGGGCAACTCATTAGCTGCCAGGCCTCCTGATGAAGGCTCCGGATGCCCCAATGCCAGCTGGCCCCACTCCTGACGAAGGCCGCCGCTCTGAGCCACCCGCCTGCAACCGGGTCCTCCCCAGAAGCAACATCATCTACATTACCTGCCCCAGAGTCCTCCAGCCCTGTCTATGTATTAACCCGTCATGTCCTGACTGATTTCCAACCTCCGATACCCCCCAGTCCCGAGCATTTTCGGATTTTTTTTTTTTTGGCTCAAACCTTCGCTTTTGGTGAGAAACATCGAAAATTCATAGAGAAATCGCCCTCCTGAGGCTATAAATGGTGCTACATGTGATGAGTCAGCCTTACATTTTCCATCTTTCTAAGGGTACCTGGCTAAAGAAAACGAACTATGGAAGGGTTAACTATTTCATGCCACTTTAAATCACATATTTATTTATGTATTTGGTACGAATTTATGTGTAGTACAAGACTATATTTGTTTTCACACATTTATATAGGCAATAGAACCATTGTTCAGTCACCAAACACATCCACATATGGCACCTTCCTTTATGACATTACCACCTCATCACTTCTGTTTGTTTCCACCTCAAGCTTCTTTATTTCTTTGTTCTCCACCTCAGGAATCACTTTCACCGTAAATTTCGTCATTGGAGAGACCATGGGGCAACATACCTTTACTGGCCAGGTTACCGCTAACAGGTGAATTGCCCAGTGTGGGGAGGAGGGGGGTTAGGTGGGGCCAGGCAGTATCCCAGCTTGACAGCAGGTAGAGGAAGGTCTCCCACATATGCCTACCAAATATCACCCATGAAACTTGAAAATTGTGCAAATTATGACCCTTGCAATTGCACGACATACCCATACGTCGATGGGTGTAGCTGACAAAACGTTGCGACGTACCCATACGTCGATGGGACACCTCGGGTTAACTTATTTCTTGTATAAAGTGTGCCACTGTATGTATTGTGTCTGTGTCTAAGAATTAAGGTAATACATGTGTAAGGTTTGTTGCCTAGTGTTTTTATGCCATTCCTCTTAGTTGCCCAAAGCATACTCAGCCCGGTCTTGAAAGAGGACCCTGCTCTAAGCGCCATGTTTGGGGAACGAGTAGTTGGTCCTAAAACACGCCACACAACACTGGTGGTTCTTGACCCGGTGGGTGGCAACAAGGAACAAGGGAATTCACGGCAAAATGGCGACAAAACCCCACGTTCAAATACCTAAATTCAACCCTGACCAATATGACATCCACACTTACCTAGAAATAGTTAAACCACTTTTGAACATAGGGTTCGATACAGACAGACAAAGAATAGCAGTAACCCTGCCTCTGCTGGGCAAAGCAGTAGCCACTATTGCACCAAAAATCATCCTGGAGCTGACATGGGCGGAATTCACCCAGCTAGTGACCCAAGCAGTTACCCCTTCTTTAGGGAAAGTTGTGGCATTATCACAGCTAGATTCCCTAACCTACGACAGAAACCTTGATGACTCACTCGTCCAGGCCAGGCGACTCATCGCCGCCACATACCCAGAGTACAGTAAGGAAACCCAGGAGCAACATGTCTTCACCACCCTGATCAGGATCCTCCCCAGTGCTATCAGGGAGCACTTCACCATACATGACCCCACGTGAGACCTGGACAAAGATATCCAGCTTGTACGTTGCCTCGTGGCTGCCCGTACCACCCCACAACAGATCGGTGCTGTGAGTAAATTCCCCACATAAAAAAACAGCACTGCCACACAACCCCTGGCCACCCTCAGTCCAGCCAAGTCTGATATCAGCACTCTCTATTCCCAGGGCCCACGCCTCACACAAGTGCCCCGACACCAGAGAAAGCAACTTGATTTCCATTAATCCTTGGAATTCACAGCTTCCAGCCACAAATGCCCCCTCCATGACATTTGGGAGCAGCTCAAGGCTGCCCGATGCAAGACAACCACCCAGGGGCGCCGTAAGGTCTCATCCCTGGACAACGAGGGCACCGAGGACGAAGCCCCAACGGCCACCTGCACCAACCCCGGGGACACGGAACCTGAGGACAACGATACACCTCAGCAGCTGGATTTTTAGGCCCACCCCTGCACTTCCCCACGGTGGTGGGGGCCACCTCACAGAAATACCGCCCCCCAGTCTATAACAAGATGAGACTGATTGGGGTACAGGCAAAGCTTTTGGCGATATGGGAGCGGCCAGATCCTGCCTCTACACTCACTTTTACTCCCGTCATTGCCCCACCTTCGGCCCGCTTTTCTCCACAGCTCATCTGGTGGATGAGGGAGATGGCCCCCTACCCATACGTGGGGAGACTAGGGCCCTACGTGCAGACACCCACCAGCAGGTCTCTGCACTCCACCAATTCATTAATTTTGACTCATCCTGCCGTGCATACGATTGATACCTGGGGCTGGACCACCTCCTAAAACTACGAACCAACATTGACTGCTACGAGCGTTGCCTACAATTTAAACATCCTCCAGACTCCAGCCCCCAGCCCCTCTGCAAGTGCATACCCCCCCTTTCGCCCCCGACCCTAGCTACCCCCTCCCCCCTCACCCCACCTTCCCTGCTACCATTGCCTCCACCCTAACCATCCCCTCTCACCACAAGGCCTGGCTACGTTTAAAAATACCCACTGGGACCTCCGTCCTATTCTCCCCAACCCTACCCCCTGGAACCCTTTCCTCCTGCTCAATCTCCCCCACCTTCCTTCCCTCCCCATCACGTCGCAGTGCGCATCGCAAATGTCTCCACCACCTCTCTCACCCAGCCCAGAGGATTAGTGGTGGGAGAAAAGGAAGAGGCTGAGCCCTGCACACCTCGGTGCTCCCCCTCTCCTTACTCCCCCTGCCTCTCATCTCTCACCCCACCAAGCAGATAGCCTCCGACACCTACTCCTGGACTTTCAGGACCTGTTTGTGTCAGGACCAGCAGACATTGGCCACACAACCGTCCTGACCCACGAGATCCACACGGAAAGACCACCCATTTGCCAGTCATCAAGGCGAAAAAAAAACCTAAACAACGAGCTGAGGAGGACTGGCAGGTCCAGGAAATGTTAGATGCTGGCATTATCTCACCCTCCACCAGCCCGTGGTCCTCCCCTGTCATTTTAGTAAAAAAGAAAGATGGGACTATGAGGTTTTATGTGGATTACCAATGACTCAACGACGTCACCACCAAAGACACCACACCACTCCCAGTGATCGACGACTCACTCCACGGTGCATCATGGTTTTCCACCTTAGACCTCCAATCGAGATATTGGCAGGTCCCGGTCCACCCCAACGATCGAGGGAAAACAGCTTCCTCCACAAGCTACGGAAAGCATTATGAGTTTATTGTTCTCCCCTTCGGACTCTGTAATGCCCCTGACACCTGACACTTTCTCTCGCCTCATGGAGTCCATACTCAGTGGCCTCACCTGGGAGACGTGCCTCACCTACCTGGATGATGTCATCGTTTTCAGCAAGACCTGGGACGACCACCTCCTCCGCCTCAAGCAGGTCTTTTTACGTATCCGACAGGCTGGGCTGAAACTCCGATCCACCAAATGTGTCCTGGCGGCATGTTCCGTTGCCTTCCTAGGACACATAATCTCAGAGGAAGGAATAGCTCCCGACCCTGATAAGCTCCGCGCCACCGCGGACCTCCCCTTACCCAGAGACTTACATGAAATCTGGGCTTTCTTGGGGCTCACCTCCTACTACAGACAATTCATGAAGGGCTTCGCCAGCATCACCAAGCCCCTCCAAGGTATGACCAGGAAGGGCGAGCCTTTCACCTGGATGGAGGAAAGAATCTCCGCTTTCAACACCCTAAAAGCTCGCCTCATCGCCGCCTCCATTGTTGCCTTCCCCGATCACACCTTGCCCTTTTGCCCGTACACGGGTGTTTCCTTGGTAGCGATCGGCACTGTCCTCGCCCAAGTCCAGGGAGGATGTGAACATGTCATTGCGTGCGCTAGCCGCATCCTCAACCAAGCTGAGAAAAATTACACTGCCACTAAGCGGAAATGCCTCGGAATAGTTTGGGCACTCGAGCACTTCCGGGCCTACCTATCCGGCACAAAAGTCACGATCGTCACAGACCACCAATCCCTATAGTGGCTTCGCCAATCCAACACCCAGAGTGCACAACTTATCCGGTGGATGGAGACTCTAGAGTTTCATTATGAAATCTCCTACCGCCCCGGCAAACTCCACACCAATGCCGATGCCTTGTCCCGACTGCCAGTGCATTCCAACCACATGGAGCCGGATCTCATACAACAGTGGTGTAACCAAGATTGCCTTGGCTGGATGCCCCTCCAAATCTTTGCCAAACTCTATCAGCAAGGTGACCATCTGTTTACCCCCACAGGTCACATTGTGCTCGACCCCGAAACTATCCTGGACACCATGACTCATCTCCATTCCAACAACGGAATACATCTGGGGACCAAAAAACTACTGCAGGTGTTTTGGGACGTCTACTGGACCCCAGCCCTGTTCAACCTGGCCCAACAGGTGGTCCAAGCCTGCCGGGCCTGCACACTGGGCAAAGACATCACCTGCACACCAGACCCTATCTGGAAAATTACAGCCCACAAGCCCTGGCAACTACTGGCTGTGAATGTAGTAGGTCCCTTACCCCCTAAAGCTGGCTACCGATACATAATCACATTTGTGGATACCTACTCTAGGTTCCTCATGGCTTGCCCGGCCAAATAGCACCATGCCAGGGCAGTAGCAGAAGCCCTTATCCACCACGTTGTCCCATATTTCAGGATTCCCCAGGTGCTGCATTCTGACAATGCACCAGAGTTCACCAATAGAGTGTGGCAAGAGCTTGCCACCATATTTGGATATCAGATCTCCCATTCTTCTCCCTATTGGCCACAGGGGAATGGAATATGCGAGAGAAGTCATCACACCCTCCTCAACCAAGTGCGAACTTGCATAGAAGAAACAAAAAATGAAGACTGGCCAGTTCACATGAAGATCATACTGTGGGGAATTAATTCCTGCCCCCGAGACAACAGCATCTCCCCCCACGAATGTGTCTTTGGAGAGGCCTCTCTCTTCCTACCCTTACGACATCACCTCAAGCCCCCCACCACATCCCCGACATCCGACCCCCTACATCATCTCAAATGAAGGCTACACCACCTCCAGAAACAACAGGACTTACAGCCAGACACTCTTCCGTCTAACCCCTACAAGCGGGGAGATTTAGTAGTGGTGGCTCAACTTCCAACCCCCAACAAGCTAGCCCCTCATTTCACGGGACCTTACATAGTCAGCCACATCCCCAACCCCTACCAAGTCACCATAAAATATCACAACACTCACTGCACCTACCACAACAGACACATGTGACCCTGTGCAGCCGGCGCATCTCCTCCCACCTCACCACCTGCACTCACCAGCCCCCACAACCCCTAGCTCTCCCTCTGACTCATACACTCTATACCTCACGCCTTCTTCCTCCTCTGCGCCTTCCCCCGCCCCCTCCTCCCCCCTTGCGACCTCACGACATTCCCCCCCCTCTGCACCTGCCTCTCCCACCCCCGCTGCCGCCTCACCTCACCTTCACACACCACCCCGCCAATTAAGTCACCTGCCAACCCCGGCCACACCACCTTGCCCCAAACACCCTGCACCTGCCAACCAGCCACTCAGCATGCCTGTACCATCCCCGGACACCCACGCCGCCTCACCACCTACCCCCCGCACACCACTGCTACCACCACTGACACACACCACTGCCACATCTCACGGCCTCCCTCATCACTCACCATCCATGCCCAAACTCACTACCACCATCACCAGATCAGAGTGAGTCTCCCGCCCTCCCCCTCGATACACCAACGCCCCTTTACTCCCACCACCAATGACACCCACACCACCAAACACAGCCCCCTCTGGAAAAGTCCACCAAGCCCAAGGGACAGCTCCAACTCCTCCCCTCTCCAGCGGCATAAAATTCCGGCCTCCCCGCCTGTGCCTAGCTTTCAGCCGGAGCCTACCAACACCTCACCACCACCAGCCACGAAGATCCGCCGCATTGTTTGGGCTCCCACCTAAGGAAAGAAACGACGCATCAGGGGAACCCTCCACCTACTTCGCCTCCTTCGGGAGTCTACTCAACCCTCCACATTCTTCATCACCTACTCACACCACCAAGATCCTGACGCCATCACCCCCCACTGGACTTCCCTCCTCCACCACCTCGCACCACGACACTGAACCACCACCACCCACACATACTACCTCCAAGCACAGGGACATGACTTCTTCCCCACCGATGGTGGTGAAATGCATGCCACCAAAACACCCCTCCTGCCTGGATACGACTACCACCCTAGGAGGAGACAACCGAGGGGTAAATACAGTGAGCACAGGCTCGGCGCGAGACGGGCCTACCTGCACCTATCCCCTCTGCCCCTCTCACGCTCAGGTGCCTCAACATCAAGGCAGCAGTCGCAGCGATTACATCTCAGCCGGACTAGCTCTCGCCAGGTTCAGGGTGGGGCGATTGTCATAGCCCCAGACAGCAAGCAGGAGACGGCCACCAGCCATTCTTGCTTTAACCCTTCAGGGAAGAGGGCATCAGTGACGGCCACCAGCTGCACCACCGGGGTAGTGACAGCCACCAGCCACAAGCAGAAACCCAATATCAGCGACAGCCACTAGTCACGCCCACTGGGAGGTGATGGTCACCAGCTGCACTATCCCCGCAGTCCACCCGGGAAGTAGGACCTCGCTGACGGCCACTAGCCGCACCTGCATCCCCATGACAGCCACCATCCGCACCCGGGGTGTAGTCCTCGTGGGGCATGGCTCTCCGGTGATGGCCACTAGCAGCACCCATGGGCATGTGACGGCCACTAGCTGCGCTATGCCCATGGCTAGCCAGGGGCATGGACCCTCAGTGACGGCCTCCTGCCGCGCAAGGGAGGAGATGGCCACCAGCCGCTCCGCTCTCCGCGCCCTAGGGGGGCCTAGCAATGGCCACCAACCGCACCGGGGAGGGAACAACTACGTGCCACCCCTCGCCCCCTACCCCAGTGCCTTCCCCTCCTGAGTATTTCCCCTGCTTGCCCAAATCTGGTTGTGGCTGCTCGGGTTTCCTCACCCCTTCCCTGCACAGGAATGCTCTCCCGGAGTAGTAACTGGAGAAGATTTGGAGAGACCCCCTGAGACCTGGGGTCCACGCTCTACAACCGGGCCCCCGACAGCCTTTGACCCTGACGAACTCTTTGAGGACGGGACACCGCAGCACGCCCCTGACGGAGGCCCAGCCAAGGAGAGATCGCAGCCCCCGAACCTGCCAAGACTTCCCCAGGACCCCGGGGCATGACCTCCCCTTCCCTACCCGACGATGCCCTGTCTGGCAGAGTGGGCACTGACAGGTGCGCCTACTCTCCCTGTTTAGGCCCAGCCCTTAGGCTCAAGCCTCACCATGCCACCCCACAGACCCCTCCTGGATGACCCAGCAATACCCGGCCTCCTGACGAAGGCCCCCAGATGACCCAGCAGTGACCGGCCTCCTGATGAAGGCCCCCAGACGACCCAGCAGTAGTTGGTCTCCTGTCGAAGGCCCCCAGGTGACCCAGCAATACCCGGCCTCCTGACAAAGGCTCCGGATGCCCCAACGGCAGCTGGCCGCACTCCTGACGAAGGCCGCCGCTCTGGGCCATCCACCTACAACTGGGCCCTACCCAGAAGCAACACCAGCTACATTACCTGTCCCAGAGTCCTCCGGCCCTGTCCATTGTATTAACTTATTTCTTGTATAAAGTGTGCCACTGTATGTATTGTGTCTGTGTCAAAGAATTAAGGTAATACACGTGTAAGGTTTGTTGCCTAGTGTTTTTATGCCCTGCTCCTCTTACTTGCCCTAAGCATACCTAGCCCGGTCAAGAAAGAGGGCCCCACTCTAAGTGCCGTGTTTGGGGAACGAGTAGTCGGCCCTTAAACACGCCGCACAACAACTTGTAAGAAGAGCGAATGGATTATGACCCATTTCACTGGGTGCTGTTGATAAGCTTCCTTCTTTAGTTTACCTTCCCTGTTTTTGGATCATACCAGCCAGTTTAATAATGAAACACAAAGTTAAGGTGATGAAACAGTTGTGATGCAATCAACACCATGTAATTCTACCTTTCAGCATTGATTTAATACTGTACAGTACTGTTTCATTACTTTAATGGGCAACTATCCTAGCTTTGGACAGAAAGGGGTATTGTACTGAAACTTCATCTAGTTAGGGAAAAATGTCACGACAATAATGGTGACAGACACACGAAGAGGTACTATTAGCCAGTCCCATATTACAGCACCGTCCTGGAGGTGTAGGGGCCTTGACCCAAACTGGCATTATCCATGCATAATTCTATACTTTACTGTCCACTCAAGATGGGGGCACGGTGGCTCAGAGGTAGAGCATCAAGCTCGGGACTGGGGGGTTGCGGGTTTGAGCCGTGCCGGGAGGGGTAGCGCCCTCCTGTTACCTAGCGGGGCTATATGATCTCATTGTAAGGTCTAGCTCGGGGGATTCTTTAATCCCTTTTTGTCCCCTCAAGAGCACAGGGTACCATGACTAGGTTAATCAGTCCAGACATTTTAGGAGTTACGAGTTCCAATCACTTATACCTGAGTGACATCAGAGAGGTGGCCAGTCACCTCTCTAATGTAAACCCCTGGAGACTATCTGGATGGAGTGCATTAATACACTAGATTACCAGGTGTTCATTTGTTGGTTGAATGGGTTTCTCAACATAGTATATGGTTCCCTGGGTCATAGAAAATTTGGTGTAGTCTCCTGAAGGTCATAGTTCATTTCATTCATCATCCAGTCTGGTATTGCCCCATCAGGAATGTAGTAACCCAGACCAGGCCATTTGGTCCAGACACTGATGGTAAGTGACCACTTGCCCACCCCCAAGCAGCAATATGTGAGCAGTAAACTACAGCCACCTCTCAGAAGTAGATCATCAGGGACCACATCCATTTTGAGCACCTAATTTGCAAGACCATTAGGTTGTATTATTTCATATCGTATTATAAAGGCCCCAACTTGCTTGCCTGTTTTGGCCTTGGTCATCTAATGGTGGCTTTCCATGCTGCGCTATCTCTGGCAGTCTCCATATTTAGTCCATTTTGTCCCTTATTCCTGAGGGCCCTGTGACCTCATCTCATGTCTTTTTCGGTCTACCTCTGGCAACTCTACCGCTGATGTTCATACTTCCCACTTTCCACATCCAGTTGTCATCTCCCATCCACCCCACAGGCCCAGACCATCCGACCCTCCTCATCACAGCACCAGTACATTCCACTCCCATCCTTCCTCTCAACTCATCAGTTTAAACCTAACTTCCTCAGTCCTCGTTTTCAAGAATCCACTACACATCCATCATTTCTGTACGTTTGAGCTTACGAATATCTGTTCTTTACTGCTGAAGTCTCACTACCATACAGCATTACACTCCTAACACATTCCTTATACAAAGGTCGCTTAGCATGAAGGGAGAGTCCTTTCAGTTTCAGGAAAGGCAACAGCTCCTTGAACTTCCTCCAACCACTCCTTACCCTAGCCACAGAGGTAGCTCTAGCCCCACCTCCAGCACATAAGATGTCCCCCAAATAACAAAACTCTTCCACACACTTGAGATTCACCAGGACGATCAATCCTTTCACACTGACAATCTCTGTATGTTCTCCCTGACACACCACATAAGCAAAATCAGCATTATCTCGTAGTCTACCCTTAGCACCACTGCATTTCTTATGCACCCACTTATCACAAATACTGCACAAGATGGAGCGGTTTTCCACACCCTTCTGGCAAACTGCACATGACCACTCTTCCTTTGTCTTGACAGTACTGCCACCAGCCTTAGGTATCATCACTTAGGTTGTATCCACATTTAATCTCAAGCCCTTGTACCTCATTCTGTTTCTCCACTTCCTAAATTATTCTGTTATGCTGCGTTTTCAGAGCTCAGCTCCTTGTTCTCTGTACAAGAGAGCTGGGTCTGGGGTTCCCTTCAAGACTGGGTCTAGAGCATGCAACTAGAGTAACAGGGCATAAAAACTCGGGTGACCAACCTTAAACGTATATTACCATAAAGAGTTACAGTGCCAGACACAACACAATGCACAGATTAAGCAACTATCTGATACGGGGGATCCAGGCTGGGCTACTAGTGACTGGGCAGCTGCAGGTGTTGTCCAGGTGTGGGAGGGGTCCCATCAGGTGTGATCTTCCACAGGAGGCACGGGACCGTCGTCAGGGGCTGGGTCGTCAAAGGTGGGCTGCTGGGCGGTGTAGAGAGAAGCCTTTTTATGGTCGGGCCTTGATGAGTGGATCGGCCCTTGGGACTGGGGCCGAACAGGGAGAGCAGGCGTGCTTCCCTGCGCCTACTCCTGGGGGAGGACTGCTTGGTGGTGGGGCTGGGAGGTCTCGTCCTGCAGTCCTGGGGCCACCCCTGGGTGGCTGGGGGCAGTGGCCTCTCTTGGGTCATGAGGCTGTCAGGGGCTGCCTGCAGCGTCTCCTCCGGGAGTCCGACAGCGAGGGGCGATGTGGGGGTGTTGCCTGCAGAGAGCAAATCCCCAGGCTCACGACGGGGCTGCTCCAGATCCTCTCCAGCTGCGCCTCCACTGGCTCTCTGGCCCTGTAGGGAGAGAGAGAGGGATGTCCCACTTGGCCGCTGGAAGAGTGAGGCGAACAAGGGACGGCAGGAGAGGGACGTACAGTGGCCATTCCCTCCCTGGCGCGGATGGTGGCCGTCGCCGCGGATTCTACCCCGGTGCGTAGATAGATAGATATTTATTGACCACAAAAATTCATCCACAGAATAAAAACCATGCGCAGTAAAACAAAAAAAAGGTCCAAATGCAGATGCAAACATTAAAACAAGAAAACAACACAAATACAAACCACAAACAGTAAAACAAAATGGCAATCGGTATGCACCAAAAACATCACAGACAGACACAATGCAATAACAACTTGTACTTTGTACAGTGGCTGTTGTCGTGGTTCCGCCTTGCCCTGGGACAGCCTGTGAGGTACATACAGTGGCCATTCCCTCCCCAGCACAGACGGTAGCTGTCGCCCCAGTTCTGTTTGTGCGTGTGAGCAAGGCAGATTCTTCCTCAGCGCATACAGTGACCGTCGCTGTGATCCTGCCTTGCCCTGGGACAGCAGGTGAGGGACATACAATGGGCATTCACTCCCAGCTGCTACAGTGGCCATCGCCGCGGTCCTGCTTCCAGCAGAGGCTACAGATAAGGTACGTACAGTGGCCATTCCCTCCCTGCTGCAGACAGTGGCCGTCACTCCAGTTCTGCTTGCGCTGGTGGGTGCAGCAGATTATTCCTTGGCACGTACAGTGGCCGTCGCCATGGTTTTGCCTTGCCCTGGGACAGCAGGTGAGGGATATACAGTGCCTGTTCCCTCTATTGTGAGTACAGTGGTCAGTGGTCATTGCCACATTCCTGCTCCCAGTGGAGGTTGCAGATGAGGGATGTACAGTGGCCATTTCCTCCTCAGCACATACAGTAGCCATCGCCTGGATTCTGCAAGGGGTGGTAGATGAGAGGCATATAGTGGCCGTTCTCTCCCCGCAACG
>JAGKTI010005092.1:0-40941 GCA_018397915.1 Birgus latro
ACACACACACACACACACACACACACACACACACACACACACACACAACATAACACAACCTCCCTCCCACTCACAACGTCAAACAAAACATTACACCCGCTCTCTCCTCGCGCGCGCGGTTGTAACAACCTTCCTTTGCGTGCGTGGTGCTTTAAACGTGCGGTCTTAATGTGTTCTTGCTTAATTCCCGGCTGATCCAGGCTTAGGGACACACAAGCAACTGAGGAGGGTAAGAAACACTAATTTAAATCTTCGCTTCACTTTTTTAAATCATAATTTCTCATTTTAAAAAGCATCAGAAATGTTAAAATTATATTCCATTTTAGGATTTCAAGATAATTCACACACACACACACACACACACACACACACACACACACACACACACAGATCATCTCTCTCTCTCTCTCTGGAAGAATTATAGACATTTAGATATTAAAATTTGTGTTTATTGTGAAGGTGGAACACTTCTGGCCCATCTTGGACTCTCTTCACTCTTGGACAGTATTTTTCATGAAGAGTTATGGCAGTTACGCTGATTTCCTAAGAGTTATGGTTGTTTTTTGAAGCTATGGTTGTCATGGAGGAGTTATGGTTGCCATAGAAGAGTTACGGTTGCCACAGATGAATTACGGTTGCCATAGAAGAGTTACGGTTGCCATTGAGGAGTTACGAATGCCACAGAATAGTTACGGTTGCCGTGGGTGAGTTAGGTGACGGGGCGAGATGTAGGTATGGGTGTGTAAGGCTTCTTGTCTGTGGGTGTTGGGTTGGGATCCGCCACACCACCACACACCACCGCCACCATCACACCCAACACCAGCAACATCTGTGGGCAGGGAAGTGCATTAACTGAGGATCTGTCTATCTGTCTACCTACCTACCTACCTACCTGTCTGTCTATCTACTTCTGTTTCTATCTACCATCCAACACCAGCATCAGTACAACAAACACATCCACGACTACCGACATCTGTGACAGGAAAAAGAGGTAGTATTGGGATCTCTGTCTGTCTGTCTATCCGTCTGTCTCTCTTTCTGGGTGTTACCACGCCACCACTAGCCACTACCGTCATCAACAGTATTATGTAAGTGAGAAAAAGCATCAGTTGGCGATCTCTCTATCTATCAGTCTGTTTCTATCATCCTAAGCGCTACTCCACCGCCAACCATCACTTATGTACAGAGTTCGATTTTAGGGCCAGTTAGAGGTTCGGAGAAAGATAAATGATTTATTAAAAGAGGAAGGAGACCCATATATGCAGAGAGAGAGAGAGAGAGAGAGAGAGAGAGAGAGAGAGAGAGAGAGAGAGAGAGAGAGAGAGGTGTGCCAAGGAAGTGGGAAGAAAAGCAGCGCATGGGAAGGGAAGTGGCTGGTGCTAAAAGTATGAAGGCATAAATAAGAAGCAGAAGTGTGAGTGTGGCGACTTGAAGATGCTTACGTGAAGGATCTTAGCGAATCTTAGCGAAAGTTTGGGAGATGTGAAGTTAGGTTAGGTTAGTTTAGGTTTGGTTTAGTTGGATTAGGTCATTTTAGGATGGGTTGGGTTCAGTTCGATTAAGTATAGACAGATTAGGTGGGCTAGAATACGTCGGTTTAGGTATGTTTGGGTTGGGTTGGGTTGTATGAGGCTAGGTTAGATTTGGTTGGATTGGGCAATTTTAGGCTTGGCTGGGTTTGGTTAGGTTAGATATGGTAAGGTTAAGTGAGACTGGGTGAGATGAGGTTGGGTTAGATATGGTTAGGCTGCGTCTGGTCAGGTTAGGTTAGGTATGGGGAGTTTGGGAGTGATGATGGTGGTATATCTTAGTGAGTTTGAAGGTGGGGGGAGGAGGTGTGGTTGGCCAAAGGTGGATAGGTACTGTAAATGGGTGTGTGAGAAAGCAAGGTATGGAAGGGACTTGAGTGTTGTGTGAATGAGCGTGTGGCTCAGTCAATTGGACAGACTTTGGGTTATTTTTTCCTGTGAGGTTATTTCTTGCTCTCTGGACTCTACCTTACTGCAATCTTCGGTGAGAAAATAGCCTAGATAAAGATGTGAAGAAATGTACTCACAATCTTCATCTTCTTGCTCTTCATACAAACTCCGGCCTCACTGTCTGTGTGAAACTTACCGTTTATTTTGGCCTGAAGGGTGAAGGCGTTATCTATTTTGTCACTTGGTAACTTTTCTAAATCTGGGGTTGGGTCAGTCGCATGGATCAGGTTAGTGGTCAGGTCAAGCCCGTATTCTTCATGTATTATAGGTTTTGTATGATTATCTGCATGAGTCTTCCGGTTCTTAGCCACAGTGCCATCTTCGCAGTCGTCCTCCTCTGCCAGTCTCCTAACTCATCTCATCCTTACTCTTATTCATCTGAGTACAGATAATTATTAGCGAGCTTACCTTCGCAACTACCTATCGCTTCGAGCTTCTCAGCAAGACATTTCTCGCACCGTCAGTGTATATTGCTACGCCACCCCTGAAGTCCGTTTTCTCTTTTCCCGTTTTCTTTCGGGATAAACATTTATGGGAATTAGCTTTTTTCAGTGCAAGACCAAATATTTGGCTCTTGTATTGGGCGACGGGTGAGAAGTTATAAACAACACTTATAATAACTAGTGTAAAATGCAATAAATAGGTAATCTTTTCTATACGCCGGGAAGTGGGAGCAAATAGTTCAGTAGCGAGACGTAGGGAAGATTTTGGTGAAAACAATATATAACGTGTACTTAATCACATCCAGACTATATAGATAGCAACATGGACTACACCTAATGCACTGAACAAAAGAAAAATATGAAAAGACGCCTTAATTTAACAATATTTATGAACTTTTAAAAGAATTTAATTTATTTTCACTGACAAAATATGACAGACTGTTTCATTCTCCATATTTTGAGCATATTCATTTCGTCATTGCATAAAAACAGCTGATTGGTAATATGACTGATAAAGGACATAACACAGGTGTTAATTAGCCACCTCAAAATCAAATATTATTGGAACGTTTGCCATCTGCTCAAGAGGTATTGTTCCCGTGAGTTCTTTTATCGTCATTTTTATGTGCATTTATATCGATTGCCCTTTAGATTAATAATTTTGCATGTAGATTTAAGCCTGTCGAGTAGTTATAAGCCATAATTTGGTGAATATTCCCAATAGGACGGTAACTATTGGTCAAACAATGTTCTATTGAATAACAATCTGCTAATTAGGTAATAAATAATAACATTCAGTACAAGTGCGACATTACAAGTTCAGTATGTATTCATGAAATTTAGGTAACGCCTTTAAAAAAATCACCTTGTTTAACTTTGGCGCTAATAATGAAGGTTAGCGGGTTTATTAATTTTGATCAATCCCTTTAGTCAAATGACGTATTTTGCATTTTCTTAATACTGCAGACGATTTTCTTCCAATTTAGGGTAGGTATATAGGTATGAAAGGTCGAAAAGGCTCTCTTAAGTTGGATTAAATCGTCAGATAATTGCAGTAGTGAAAAATAAAATACCTCGTCGTAGTGAAGATACTAGTGATGCAGCATAACCACAGCGAAAGGTGGTGGTACTGTTTCATGGTAACTTATAGCCCATATCTTCACAATTATCACATTTTCAAAGTTTTAGGGAGAGGTTTGCATGCATATTTTACTGCACTGGTATCAGAATTTGGTGAATCTCTAGGAGAGGCCCTCCAAGAAAGCAAGAGCCTTAAAAAAAAAAAAAAATGAAGGTGGCCCAAATCTCCTGCTCCATTTTATTTCTTTTGCACATTTCATTTAGGGAAGATGTATGGAAGACTCCCAAATAGCCTATATATAGCACCAACTCAGCAAGGACCCCCAAAGTTTTCAGGTTGATACAGCCACAGTATCACTGTGTCTTCGGTTATCTCATGCATTGCCAACCAAACCTAATTACTGATCTAACCTATCATAACCAAACTTAATCTAACTAATCCTATGCTGTTTTAAGCTACTCAGAACAACTTGATGGTGTGTGAGTTGTGGAGGTTGATTGAACTGCTGCCACTTTTAATTGCAGTATAGCTATATATTGTTTCTCTTAATCACTCCACACTTTTATCCAGATTCCTCTCAGATTCAGAAACACATCCAGAGTTGATCACATATTCAGTTAGACTTTTCCCTTCATTAATAACTCAGCTACAAGAAGAATATTTCCTGCTGTTTAATCTTGACTGCTTTTTAAGCTTCATACCATATCATCTTGTGTTTATGTTTCCATGCATTTCATAGATGTCCACACAGCTCTCCTTGTCATAGTCATCCTTTACTGTTTTTAAGGTTTTGATTATGTCCACCCATGCCATTCCCACTGCTAATGATGGCAGTGAAGAGGCTTGGGACTAGGCTGTTCAGTCCTGTCATTTAATATGGGGTTGACGAGCCTTATAACCCCTGAGTAGCATTATGAGCAGTAAACCCCAACCAGCCCTTGGGTATAAACCCTTACAGGTCCCATCTGGTTAGATTGCCATAAACTCACTAGACCACCAGGCATCACATGGTTGTATGGTTGCCACCTAATGTAGTAAATGGGTTCCGTGGATAAGGGAGGCCATTTGGCTTGTCACTTAGTGTAGAGTTACCTGTAGGCAGCACTACATTGAATGAGTAGATGGTGTATGACCTCACCTGCCAAAATCTTAAAAGCCTCTTAAATACAGCACAGTCTAAAATCCTCCTTCCTTTTCAGTCACACAGCCGCCACCGGCATGACCACTGGTAGCACAGCTGGACCCAGTAACAACAACAGCAGTAACAGTAATAATAACAACGGCAACAACACCAATAATAACAACAATAATAATAATAATAATAGTAATAATAATAATAATAATAATACCAATAACAACAACAACAACAACAACAATGGCAACAACAACTCTGGCGATGTGTCCCCTAAGAAGAAGGGTTGGCCAAAGGGGCGGAAGCGACGACTCCTGCCCAAGGACTCCAACGCACCAAAGGGACCACTCTCAGGTCAGGCGTAGGACAGTATTTTTACAGTTTGTTTACTTTAACTTGGCAAAGATTTTTATTCTTCTGCAGCTTATTCCACAAAACTCCAAATTATAAGAATTTAGAAAAGAGTGATCCCCAAATTTGAGCCTTTAAAAGGATGGGAATCGCTGGTAGAAGGAAAGATGGACTGAAGAAGAGAGGTCTGGAGTAACTATTTGCATACATGAAAGACTGGATGTGCATTAGTGAATTGGATAGATAATGACTGAGAATATGGAGCCAGATGGATGCTGCATGCCCATTGTCCTGTAATAGGGGAGGAATGCAAGCAGAGTCTAGAACAGCGACCAAAAAGTAGTAATAGAAAAGAGAAAGAGAAGTAGAGCTGCAGAGGACTGAGACAGAGAGAAGGAAATCAGTAAGAGGAGAATTGATGAGAAGCAGAACCTTTGATTGTACCATTCCACAGAATGTTGTGCAAGACATATTTGATAAACTGGTGAGAGGAAGAGTGAGGGAGAGAATATAATTTTTTATATGCAAATTTTACTCATGTATATATATTTTTGTGGATGAGTTAATGTGTATGTTTGAGAAAGAGAAAGCCACTTCATTGGGCATGCTGTTTTTTTAGTTCCTCTCTCAAAGTTTTTCTCTCTTCTTGCACTGTAGAGCCTGCCTTAGCCTATCTTTTGGAGGGAAAGAGGTTGGGGTGGTGGTGATGATGATAATGATGATGATGATGATGAGGAGGAGGAGGAGGAGTAGGAGAATGTGATTTATGTGCAAGTGTTGATTATAATTTGTTGTTCAGGGTACATGCTGTTTATGAGTGACCAGCGTGAGATCATCCGAGGAACACATCCGGGCCTGGCATTCCATGAGATAACAAAACTGGTAGCGCAACGCTGGTCTCAGCTCGATGCTCCAGCCAAGACTAAATACCTTGAAGCTGCTGAGGCTGATAAGGAGAGGTGGGTTGGTGCTATCTCTCCTATTTTTGAAGTTTTATTTCTTCATCTCATCCTCTTACTGTTTCTAAAGTTAGTTCTTGTTACGGTCTGAGTTAGGGATGTGTTAAGAAATAATTAACACCTTCTTCTTACAAACTGGTAGTCATGCCTTGTTTTTTGTGGTTCTGACAGCCCTATTTGCAGATGAGTAATTCTGCACAAAATGCACTAATTTAAGATGTGTTTTGTGATGATTTTGTGTAATTTAGTGTGATGAAAAGATATGAAAATACACTGAGCAAGTAAATAATGTCTGATGATGTTCGGGGGCACCAGAGAGAGGTTATAGGCAGTCATATACTTAAATTATGGCTGTGGGAGTCAGGTTAGATGGGTTTTGATTATTTGCAGATTTACGTTTTTGCTGATGCATCTGTTCCCTGACACTCATGAAAAATTGGGAATTGAAGGAAATTTGCAGATCAGGGTTGTAGGTAATAATGAAGCATTACCAGACAGTTTTTCCACAATTTACTATGGCTAAATTTAAAAAAGGCAGCTTATAACATTAACTTGGTGCCAGAAAGGGAGGCCTTCATGTAATGGCATTGATATGACTAGATGGTGAAGCTGCCTTGTGATAGAAATGCCTCTCAGTTCCCCCTCACTATCCCTCAGAAGGAGGATGGTGGACTGCAGAACAACAACAACTTGAACAACTGTTTGCCGGCTTCACGTTCAGATGACCTTGAGGATGCAGCTACTACTACTACTACCACCACCACTACTACTACTATAACATTGACTTGCACAAATTTTTAACAGGTACCAGCGTGAGGTTGAGGAGTACCAAAAGACAGATGCGTACAAGAGCTATATGCAGCAACAGCAGAAGCAACAGCAACAACAACAGCAGCACCAGCATCAACACCAACAACAGCAGCATCAACATGAACACTCGCCGCCACCACCCAAGAAGTTGAGGAAGGATCAGGAGGAGGAGGTGAGAGAGAGAGAAAACAAAGACGAAATGCAGAAGAATGAGTAAAAAGGAAGTGAAGGAGGAGTTAAAAGAAGAGTGAGAGATGGTGGGGCAAAAATTGGTATTGTAGTTACAAAACAGTATACATGATTTTTTGAAGGTGATGGAAATTAAGGAAGCCCCATTTCTAACCATTCAGAGGCTCTTGTAGGGTACTTGCTTCATAAATGGTAGGTAATATGGTTGCCAAATCTCTGTGCCATAAGAAAATAAATGTGTGGTTTGGTGATATTACCCTTTTTGGGGGAAGAAAATAGGAGAGATGAATTATACATGAGATGTGCCATTGCTTTCCCCTTTATGTCACCACCCTTTACTTTGTGTGTGTGTGTGTGTGTGTGTATTTACCTAATTGTGATATACAGGAATGTGTGTGTGTGTTTACCAACCATTGACCCCACCAGCATTTGTATTCCCTTTCAGTTAATAGTAGCTCTCCTTGTGTCATGATGTTGAACCATTTCTGTTTTCAATCTCTTGTCCTGAATGTCTTCATGAGGAATCTCATCTCCTCCCAGTCTACCTCTAGATATTCATCCCTCACTATTTATTCCTGTGAAACCCCTAAGTCCATCCCCCTTCCCCTCCCCAGCCTATGTACTGATACTTCTCACTCCCTTTAGGGCACCATCACACCACAGTCAGCCCTAGAGATACCCATCTTCACAGAGGAGTTCCTCAACCATAACAAAGGTACTGTACTGTGTGGCCCTTTGCACCTCATTATAGTTGGTTTGTTTTCACCTGTATATCATGAATAATGAATTGAAGTTATATTAACTTCAGTGACTCCTATTTAGAAGGTAAAAATGGGTCCCTTTGGTTACTTGTTAAATCAGCCCTATCTACTACAGTACCTTTTATCATGTCTCCCTTAAGCTGAATAAAATTGTTTGGAGGCATCAAGAATAAACTGTAGCATGACATTAAGGGCTCGAGTTGTGTATGCAGATCCTCACTCTCTCTCTTCCTAATACAGCGCGTGAGGCTGAACTGAGACAGTTGCGCAAGTCCAACACTGACTATGAGGAACAGAACGCCATCCTGCAGAAACATATAGAGAGCATGAAGTGGGTACCTCGACTCATTGTGTTGTATGTGTGCTTGTGAGGTGGAACAAAGGTTTCAAAGACCAGAAAGATATGTGAATGATATTTACAGTCTGTTCCTCTGGCTGTGCTGTTTGAGAGCTCTCCCAGGTCTACTTGGTTTGTTTCTAGATCCTATCTCAGCTCTTCTTTTGGATTAGTGCTTTTATGATAACATGTGGAATTGTTGGCCAAAATTGAAATGCTTCAGAATCCCCCGTCTCTATCTGGACAGTTTATCATTAAAGAAAGGTGCAAAAATACATGTGCAGAACTGCAGATAGTTAGTGCCTGTCAGGAGGAGTTGGAATTCCAGGGACTTTGAATTGCCCATGAATGATTGTGCAGCTCATTTCTTTGGACATGCTGTTGATAGTCTTCTTTCATATTTTCTTTTCCTTGTTTTTGAATCTTGTCATGCTGCTTCCTTAGTTGGGGTGGTTATGTTGACTTTGGTATGTTGATAGGGTAATTGAACCTTGAGTCAGTGTTATGATGTGTTTAGGTACCACTGTATTAAGAGGAAATTGTATTTCAGGAGCACAGTGGAGCGTCTTGAATCAGAAACCAATCAGCAGGTTAGCAACAATGCAGCATTGCAACAACACATCCAGACACTCAGACGCACACTCACCAAGGCATTCCTCTCACTCCCACTCCCTGGTTTGTTCTGCTGTTTTTTTATATTCATGTTTGGTTAGATTAGATTGGTTTGGCATGGAGTATATTAGATTTAAGTTTAATTAGATTTGATCATACCAGAATAGATTCCAATGAGTTTGGAACTGGAACCATAGCATGTTACCTGAACAGAATCTGCCAGAAGTAACCCATTGGACAGGAACTGAAACAGGTTAACACTGAATTTTTCTGGTAAGTAATTATTTTCTTTTTTTTGCCTCATTCTACTTTCTGCGGCTGGAATCTGACTGAAATTAACCTCCCAGGCTTGATTACAGACACCAGTTTTAACAGGATCAGCATACAGGGCCAGACCATGCCTATAGTTGTAGCCACTGGAACCAGACTGAAACAAGATACCGTGAGAGTGGTGTGGGACCAGAAACCTGGAAGCTGGCCCTGCACAACACTCCCACACAGAAAACTCACTCACATTTACACAGTTTAAATCCAGGTCGAGACTACTCGACATACGTGTCTTCTACACTGCTGCAGTCTGTTCCCTGGGTAGGCTAGACTCACTAGCCTCGAGTAGCAGGTAGTCTAAGAAAAGAAAAACTGTGAATTCAATCCCAGGCCATGAGGTAAAGGTTGGTGGCCATACGAGCATTCAGTCATTTAAAAAAAAAACTTGCCCATGCTATGATTCTTGTTGGTAGTAGCTACTTATATGGTGCTGGAGCTATGTAGCATGCAGTATTGCTGTTATTACCATCAGTGGATGAAAAAAAGGTTGACACAAACATGAACACCAAGAACTTGAAAAACATAAATGTATCTGAGCTCCATTTATTTTTTTATTCCAGTCGGAAGCTAATTCTTGTGTATATTTTAGGTACACAAGAGACCCCCACAGAGGCAAGTATTGACAGCTACATGGTCCAGCTTCACTCCCTCATTGTCACCAGCCCACAGCAGCACCAGGGACTCATACAGACTGTGCGTGGCATTGTCAGTCAGCTCGCACTGACTTGATAATGTGGTCACTCTATTTCAACTCTTGATCTTGAGGTTGCCATTCTTCCTACACCTGTCATACATAATGTAGTCCCTCTTTTTATTTTCTAAGACTACAATCACCAAACTGTCTCTTCCATGACCTGTCTTCAAATACCGGTGCCATCATAACTTGAATTCATGGTTTTTTCCTTTTCCTCACTTGTCTTTCAACTACCTTCACCCTTATCTGAGCATGTGATTTTCCCTTTTTGGTTTCCATCAGTGACACCATGCTTCCTCTCTGTCCAGCTATAACCTCTTCTCTGTTTTCCTTTACATTTGTTAGTTATATTACTCCCCTCACTTCATCTTGTTTCACCATTTCACATGTTTCACTTATGTCACAGTATCCTGCAATCACCCATTCATTCCTTTCCTCATCCAGTACTTGTTCTTGAGGTCCTTTCACCTTCACCAGATCGTACCATCCACACATCCTTCCCTCGTTTTTTATCTTGACTTCCCCCCCCACCACCACCCTTTGATATTAGATGTCTCTTCCTGGAGACTTTTCCTTTACTTCTCTTGATCCTCATCCAAAGCACCTAATACTTGCATTATTATCTATGTCTTAATAATATTTCAGGTAGTCTGTCTGTGTATCTATTTGTGTGTGTGTCAGATTGTCAGTATGTTTATCTGTCCTGTCTGTTCCTCCAAATATTGTTCTACAATGGCTACAAGCTCTATAGAGACCTATCCTGGCAAAGCTGCAGTGCTTCATCCCTTCTTTTTCACACTCAGATGCTCATTCCACTGTTTACCCTGCCAGCTCCAATACTCGGCCATATTTGTCTTTAACTCGGATACCACATTCCTCTTCTCTCCTCTCCTCACCTCACATACCCCATTTTATGCATGCAGTTCCTCACATGGTAAAGTACAGTGTTATGAAGCTCACAGGTAACTTATGCACCTTAGTACACAACGTATTAGTCTCTAACTTCATTCAACTTCACCATAGAAAAACTCATGGTTACAGTCAATGCACGGGTTTCTCTTTTATTTTTGGTATACATTCAAGAATGTATGCAATTTTTGAGTCTTATTATCCTAATTCTTGTTTTGTATTTCCTGTCCTCATTCTTGTATTGTTTTTCCTATCCTCAGTCTTGTTCTGTTTTCCCCATCCGCATTCTTGTTCTGTTTTTCCTGTCCTCATTCTTGTTTTCTTTTTCCTGGATTAAATGTGACTTAAGGGTTAAGGGACTGAATAGGGAGGCTGTCAGAGATCGAGCAGCGTGGAGAGCCGCCATTAGGTGACCAAGGCCGACACATGCAAGCATGTTGGAGCCTTCAAAAACGAAACGAAACGAAACTACTCCCCCTCAGTGTGAAATGTCTCTCTGAAGCTGAATAAATTATCCTGAGATGGCAAAGGTATAAGAGGTATCATGATACAAAAGGATTTAATGGAGACTGCCTGTAATCCGTTTTGTACGAGGGTTCTCTCATAAGCTGTACAGATTCAATGAGTGGTAGCAAGGATTAAGTGTAGAAGGCACTTGTGCAGAAGGAGTATATTATTGGAAGTAGAGCTAGGATGATGATGATGATGAAGATAGTAATTGTTCTTGTTAACATGGCACCTTAAAGACCTTTCTTTTAGCAGTATTAATAAGACATGGTGGATGGTACTTTGGAGGCCTTTGGCAGGTGTTGATCTTGGTTGTACTAGAATAATAAGACTAACCTTTTCATTTTACAAACTTAATAATTTGGTGGTAGCATGCATAAAACAATGGCACTGACCCCAGCAGCCCAGGAGGCTTATAGTCATTGTACTGAAGGTTCTTGGTGGTTTAGTGGTTAGGATGCTCCAGTTGGAGTGATGTCCTTCCATAGATGTGATCCCCAGGAGGTGAATGGGAGTTTGTGAATGAAGTACTGTAATGCCTTGGGGAAAGTTGGCTGCTCATCCACCCTGAACCCACTTAGACTGGGGATGGCTTCTTTGTTTTATTCTTGCTGCCTACTGACTGTTTTATTCAGCTTGGGGTAGATTAAATGCAGGAGGGGTTAGACCAATGCTGTAGGGGTTAGACACACACTTATTAAATGCTGGAGGGGTTAGGCAGATGCTGGAGGGGTTAGACCCACAATTAACACCAACACTTTCTATACAGATATTTGATAAGGTTAATAAAAATCATCTGGCAGCAGCAAGACTAAACTAAAAGGATGTCTCCCAGAGTCAAGGTGTCAAATGTACTGTACTGTGTTAGCTTAGTCTCGGGCTCCTACACCACAGAGGGGGTACAGGCAGGTCTTACAAGTTGGATTGCAAAAAAGGGATCGTGAAATTTGTATGTTGGGGTACATACAGTAACTTAAGGGAAAACTAGAGTTAGGTTAACGGAACCTGCTGATGTCACCAAATTTGGGTCTAAATTGCCCATTCTTGTATCACTGGATTTCTTGTGTAGCTGATGCATGTATAACGGGACCTGCCTGTAGTATGAGATTGGCTGTTGCTTTTTTCTGTCTTTCCTTTTTATTGAAGGGGATTAAGGTACATGGATTAGAAATGAAATTTGTAGTCCATACTGTAGTTATCAATGGATTTTTTTTTTTCTTTTTATTCAGTACTATATTTTTAAGCCTATGTAAGTATGCAGCATACAGGTAGTAGGATTCAGATTCATGAACAAATTTATGATCAGTTTCCTGATGTAAGTTTGACTTATTTTAGCAGGAATGACAGAAAGGATGCAGAATATTTCCATCTCACAGTCTTTATGGTGGAAAACAAAATAATTAAAAAAAATATTCTTAGAAGTTTATTTTTTCACAGTTGGACAGAGCAGGAAGGCTTCAGAGTCTTCCTTAAAAAAAAAAAAAAAATGTGCAGGGGAAAAAAAAAAAATGAGTTGAATCTTCCCATACCTTGTTCTTTCTGCAGAAACAGATTTGAGGTACAACATGAAATCAGTCATATGCTTGAGTTACAACAGGAAATTGATCATACATTTGTTTGTGAATCTGGCTGCCCACATATTCAGCAACAAACCCACTCATATCACAAAGCGCTGTGTTGTCATCAGCTTAGGAGACTCACTAGCACCTCCTCCTTCACATTTTATTTTACATGGCAAATAAATGTTCCTCTTTATGTATGTGGAATAAGCTAACTAACTGAACTGATTTCTTCTATCAGGCCTTTTCTTCCTCTCAGGACTGTGCCTAACCCCATTGTTAGGTGGGAAAGAGGTCTGGATGATGATGATGATGATTTGCATTGTCTGTAAAGTACATTTTTGTATCCAAGGAGTGTTTGAGGTTTGGGGTTATTGTTGACATAATATACCACCTTGGGACGAGTAACGTCTCGTCATCGTTGTCTGGATTAAGTAGCCTAGTCATAGGCACGTACTCATCTGATGGAGCAATAAAGACTTTGATGATGAACAGATAGAGAGCTTGTTATGCAATCTGTGATGGTACAATCATCATCATTATCATCCAGACCTTCTTTTTCACCCCAAGGTGAGGTGAGGTGTGGTAGGATCCAGAGAGCCAGAAAAAAATTAATAGAATGAAATATTGTACTGTACTAGAGTTTGACCAGTTGAATGTTCCACACTCTCCTTCATTCAGCATTCGAGTACAAAAATGGGTGAAATAAGGTACAGTACAAGAGAGTATGAAGGATCAATATGCAAAATAGCTAAGGAAGATGTACTAGAAGGTCTAAAGCCAACTGGGGTACAGCCAAGCTATCTCATGTTTTTGTTGACGTCCGCTGTATGGTGAAATATCGTCACAATATCCTTTTATACTTATTTTTAGGGCATTATAGTAATTAATTTACTTAGGAAGAGGAATAATGCACTCATGTTTTGTCTTTGGGTAAATTTTGTAGGAGTTATGAAAATAATCTTACTCTTAAGTTACACAGTATGCCACATTTTTTTTCAGCCCGAATGGAATGGGTTTACTAATGGAAGAAATGCTGGGGTAGTTGAACCCTTTTGTGATTGTAAAAGATCTCTAATAACAGACCTAATTTGTTGGCTCTTCCGTTAGCTCTGGGTCTAAAAAAGCATGGTTTCAGTACAGTATGAGCTTTTGTGAATTTCCTCGGAAAAAAGTGGTACTCTTAACAAAGAATAACTACATTATTATTATATTTAAAAATGGAATACTTAGATTATTATTATTATTATTTAAAAATAGAACACTCATATAGTCATAAAATTAACACATCCAGACTTTTATATGTGAAAAGATTTTGGTGGATTAATCTTCCATGATTAACTTGCTTCTCTTTCATGAATGCAATCTGGTGGTAGCCAGACTAAAATCTTGCCATGTTGAGGGCCCCCTTCAGAGGCTGACATACTGGTAAATATTAGTCCCTAAGAACTGAGATTCCTCCCATGGCTAAGCAATATGCTGTACTGTATAGTCCAGATACAACCAGAAGGAAGTCCTTAACCCTATAAGAGCAAAGTGCTTTCTTCTACTTTGGAGGGTTAAATTCTAATGTCCCAAATGTCCTTTATATTTGTTAAAGTAGATTTTGACACAGTAAAATTCTAAAATGTCTCAGCTCTCTTTTGGGATTAACCAAGGTGGACTCCAGCCATCTAAGGGATGGGAGCTTTCCTTAGCAGAATAAAGGTCTCTGACATTGACCAAAATATTATGCTAAATTACCGTGGCCCCTCTTTATTTATTAATTACCCGAGCCATCAGTTAGAAGTTGAAGGTTAAGCAATAGATAATGAGTCCTGTGGGGTTGCAGTAAAGGGCCTTTACTGCATTTTCATAGTAAAAAATATTGGTCCACTTTTTAGTTGAACAGTAATGAAACTGATGCAACATGTTGGGAATTTTGTTAAGTTCTGATGATCACATCACTGGGTTTCATAAGTTATTGCTGACTGTCTTGTTATATATCACAAAAGTGCATTAGTTTTTAGTGTCCACAGTAGTACCTAACAATATTTCATTTCCTCTTCAAAAGAAGCTGACTGGGACTTTGGCTAGTGGAGTTAGGAGGTTCCTCTGCACCTCTTCCTATTGTTTTATAGGTTCTGGATTATGTTTCCAAACTAGATAGGTGTAGATAACATACAAACAGATCAGTGTGTGATGTGCATAATTTATCAGTAATTCTTAAACCATGAGAATGTTATGTTATGTAAATATGAGCATCCTTGTCATGTGGCTATGTCATATGAGAGAAGGCATTTTCCCATTTAGGGAGTGATATCTGATGGTTCAGTCATCAGTTACAACTATCCCACACACATCCCAGACCTAAGTGAGTCTGCACCAGCTACCATGAACAAAACACACTGATTTTTTCTTAGTGCTTCAGTATTTTTGCTGTTACTCCCTGCTGAATGAAATTTTTCATTAAAAATTTCTTGCACTTATCACCATAGCAACATCAAGCAAACCATCATCAGTTTCTTATTTCCATAACAACATCAAGCAGACCATCAACAATTTCTTACCAACATAGCAACATCAAGCAGACCATCAACAATTATCACCCTAGCAACATCAAGCAGACTATCAACAATTTCTTATCACCCTAGCAACAGCAAGCAGACATTCAACAATTATCACTCTAGCAACATCAAGCAGACCATCAGCAATTTCTTATCACCCTAGCAACATCAAGCTGACTGTTAACAATTCCTTACTACTTTGAGAGGAGAGGTTAAAATTCATCATAGATATATTATTTTGCAGATAACCCTTTTTTAATGGAGCAGTTGTTGAGAACAGATTGAAACTCATCATAGTCTTAGTTTTCTAGATGGCCCTTTTTTTCATGGAGCAGTTGTGAGTTGAAGATAAGCAGTTTTTCATTAAAATGTCCATCTCAGAAGAAAGTGGCACTCTCCTTCCCACACTATTTAAGAGTTATGCAGAGGTGGTATGGAGCTGTCTAATCCCATGACATAATGGACCAGTGAGCCTCTATTGTTTCTGTCACTTTAGTACCTGAATATTCATTGCTTTAAGTTCTTGGAAGTCTAAAGTTAATAAAGATGAAAGGCAACAGTGCTGACTTAACCTTGTGTAGGGTTTTATTTGTGAGTTAAATCCTTCTTTGTGAACATTATTTAAATGATAGGATGTAGCTGCAAGGATTTTTTTATTGATCATTTTGTTGACCTACTCTGAAAGGCCTATGTTTTGAAGTTGTTCAAGATTATAGCATTATGGTTAATATGACTTAAAGCAGTTAGGCCTTATGAATAGTTTTAAATACTGTAGATGTGCTTTTATTCATACTTTTTAATACTCTTGAATCATTAAACTCAAAGACATGCCCAGTGGCCAAGAAGAAAAGCTGCCACTTTACAGTAAACCTCAGTGCATAAACTTCTTTGCTGGAGATTTGAGCCTCTGTTTTGAGGGACTGAGTTGCTTGGATCTACAAAACTATCCCAGTCAGTATGCAGGGACATCTTTGATGTCTAGGAAGGGACTAGGAGAATAATCTTAGGTAAATCAGTTTTGGTTGTTCCCTGACACACACACTGGTAGATTCAATGGCTCAAGTGGAGGAAGGCTGACTCAGGACACAGGTTGCCCCTTCATTGAGGTGCTGCAGCCAAAGAATCTTAGTATGCTGACATACAGGCTCAGTGTGCTGACATACAGGTTCAGAGCTGTCCTTCAGTTGACTGACAATGTAGCTGCAACAGCAACTAGCATCAGGACTAAAAAGTTTAAAATGCGTGAGTAGCTGGCCACCAGTTGGAGCTATAGCATTGGTCTACAGCACAAGGTAGAGGGACAATCAAGGAAGTAGTTTTGAAGTCTCTCTTCATTCAGCCTTCACCTGATATGAACAGGTGAGCGACTGTTGCTATGCTGTCCGAAAAAAGATAACTAGATTTTAAGTAGATCTCATATATTCATGCCCATTAGGTCTAAAGATTGGCTTTATCTTGCTCCACACAGGAAGCGACAGTCATTGAGTGTAAGATTTTGGTTCATAATTACATGTTCTTGCCTATACTAAAAGAAATGCATTTTGGGCGAAGTGCGCGGCATGATACCTGTGTTTCCGGAGGTAAAACAAAGAATCTGCTATTAAACAGTAATTCCATTAGTATTAAAAAAAAAAAGATTTATTCAATGGTCATTCTTAATTTTACATCTGTATGTAAAAATGATAATATTATAACCTCTGTTTCTAAGCGGAGTCATGTGTTATCAACGCAGACGCTGAGTCGCTGACGTGATGACGGAGTGGCTTGACTTGCAGGTGAGGCTCTGTTGATGCTGTTGTTATTTCTGCATTTTTTTGCCACTTTATTATTAGCTAACAAGACTCAGGATAGAATATGAAACACATTGAATCCTTTATTAATAGTTAGCTTGGGTGTATATAGTTCTGGAAGGCTGTAATAAAAAAGGAAGTGATGTAATAATGTAGGTATGTGATCCGCCGACCAGTTAGATACCACTTTGTTGTTATTATTGTGCAAGTTTTGGTGTGCAGTGTAGGTTGTACGTGTACTTATTCCCCAGTTTAATGTTAAGAATAGTCACAGCTGAAGAGACACCCCATCCTTGACCTTGAAATGTCATGTTGAGGCTAGTCACAGATAACGTCATGGCTCTTTGAAGATGGTAAAAACATCAAAAGAAAAAAAAAAAGTGAACGTGACCTTGTGATGCTGAGTAACGACGACAGTGGAAGTTTTGTAAGATGTCACAGTTGTAATGTGTAGCCGTGAAGGTGCTCCTAGTTATGTCAGTAGTTTTTTCTACAGCCCATTGATGTGTACCAAAACATAAACTATACTGTACAAATTGTTGGCACTTCAGATTGGGAGAACTGCAAATCAACAGTAGGCCAAGGATAACGGGCCGTTGAATTGGCAGTTTTGCCGTGAATACTGTTCATTTAAAAGCTAAGAAGCTTGTTAGAAAGTGCAAGGTAGGTATTTAACACCTAGCTTTTTTTTTTTTTTTTTACCGATTGTTCCAACAGAGCATTGAATTTGGAGAGATGGCAGTGTTAGGTCAGGTTAGCATAATAGCTGTGTTGTAATACTTTGGGGTTCCATCAGACAGAACAATATTTCTACAGCTATGACATAAAAACTCCAACAGTGTGGAGCCCTTCACAAATAGTAATAATACAAATCAAACAGTAACAAGAATGGGCTTATAGATGTCATCGCCCCTTAATTGCACCAAGGGATGTAACCTATTAAGTAGTTTTGTTTATTTTATATTTTGTGCATGCCAGACAGTTTTCATTAGTTCAGGATAGGTCCCCAAACTGAAGTGGCTTGATACCGTCTGTAGTAATGCATTGAATGTGATGATACCAATGTCTTTGTGTTTTAATCATGCTTCCACCAGCCAAGTTCATTCAGCTTAAGAGAACCCCAGACTGAAGAGGTTATTGGAGGTAAGTTCTAACCTATACCAAAGGTGAATAAAATCACTGGGTAGGCTAGCAGAAAAAAAAAAAAACTTTTTTGTATTCAGCTTATAACTTTTTGAACTTGAAGGAATGTCAGCAGGTATGTAAAATGTTTTGGTAATTTTTTGAGTTCATCCAGTACTTGGCTTGGCAGTAAATGTATATATTTCCCTTATTATTTAATGTGGTTTGTACAGTTTTGTCTTGATTTCCATTGGAAATTTTGAGATTTCTCCCCTATCCTCCCTAGAAGTTAAGTTGAATTACAAGCCATACCTCACAACCTACAATAATCTGCAGACCCTATACAATTCTTACCGGTCTTTCGGTCTCAAAACTTACTGGTAATATCATCTGTTAGCAGGAGCAACAGCAGCAGCAGCAGCAGCAGTAGTGGTTACAACCTTAGGCTCATCTGAATGTGAACCTAGTGGACTGTAAGCTAAAGTTGCCTTTCCCATCCTCCTTCCAGATGATAGAAAGGGAATTTAGGGACATTTGTAAAACCAGGCAGCTCCACCACCCAGTTATATCAGTACTGCCACATGAAGGTGTCTTTCTTCAAGATTGGTACCACCATAGAGTGAGCTGTTACTGGCATCTCTTGGCTTCAGGCTGCAGTTTCATTTTTGCCACCTGTTAGGAGAAACTGATTTATCAGCTTCTCCAGTTCATAGTAGTAGGGGTTTGAGTCAGAGAGAGGGCAGTCTGATGGCAGAGGATAGGGTGACATGGAGGCAGTGAATTTATGGCCACCCCTTCCAGGATTAAGACATCTGGCTTTACTGTATATAGAAATGGATATTTTAATAGAAAAGGTTGATAGTTTGAAACATATCCCAGACACAATGAGGACTTCCTGAGTGTATGAATGTACCTGTGTTGTGCTTTTGTTATACAAAATGTACAGTACCTGAGTCAGGAAATGGTTTAGATAATTGTGTGAATTTCTGTTTTAAAACTCATGTGCCGGCCGGGTGAACAAGTTAAAGTACCCTTTACTGTGTGGGTTTACCTCTTCACTACCAGGGATCTCCTTAGCTGAGGAAAATTGTATGGTGGTGGCAAGAGGATAATGATGAGACATTGCCACAGCAAAGGGGTTGATGGTGGTTGTCAGAGACCCTGTCACTACATGGGATGGTGCTGGAGAGGGACTCTTTTACAGGGTGGGACCAGTATAATCAGGCAGTGGAGCTGCCTGATTATATAAATGTCCCTCACTCCTCTTTCTGACCCCCAAAAGGAGGATGGTGGGCTGTGGGAGAAGGGCAACTTTTGTCTGTTGGGTTCAGGTTTATGTAAACCTGGGGTTACAACTACTTCTACCAATACTCCTACTTAGGTTGTCCTCAGAGGCAGTTGAATAGTTTTACAGTAGCAAGAAGAATAAAGACTGTCATGGTGAAGAGGCTCGGCTGAATGTAATCATATGGCATCAGTAGAAATGGAACAGACATCTTGAAGAAGAAATAGTTTGGCCTGCAATAACTGAGAATATGAAAATGGTTAATCCTGTGTGGTTCCATTGAGATATAATGACCCAGGGTTAGGCTATCTTTGTTAACTACATTAAGGGTAGATGACTAGCCTATTTCTTCCTGTGATTACATTACATGAATGGAAACCTCCAACCAGCCTGTTTCTCAAGATGCCATTCTGTCTGTCTGTCTCTGTTTCCAGATGCCTTAATACTATAAGAGGTGGCTGCAAACAAATCACCTCCATGTCACTGTTCTCAGGCATTTGGCTGCCCCCTCCTTTCATCTTAGCCCCCCCCCCTCACCCTCCACTCCATCCCTCCATCTCATCCGTGGTCTATCCCTCCGCCTCACTCACATACACTCTTCTAACCAGTCTCATTCTCTGTCCTCTCCACATGGCATTACATAATTAAGAAAGAGAAAAAAGAAATTCATTTACCTCTCGGGGATGAAACCTATGTTCCTGACAAGGCCGTCAATTCAAAAGGGGTATTACCTTTAGACTACCGGGATTTATTTGACATCTGGTTTATTACAGCTTTTTTGGTTATTCATGAAGAAGGTGTAACAGGTAAAACACTGAATAAACCCTACATCCTTTCTCAGCATCTGGTGTTTTAGAAAGGCATTACAGTACAGTGTATTATGTTAGAGGGTGTAAAATGTATTTCACTGTCCTGCCGTATTTCTCATGTGGAGTTAACAAGTTAGGGGCGATATGAATGAATATTCGTGTATACAGTTATGTCCTTTTTTTCAGCTTCAGGGTAAGAAATATAGTAGTTTGTTTTTAGTGTACAGTATACTGTATTTCATTTTTGAAATGCCATATTTTGATAGTTTTCCCTGTAGGGGGTATCAGGTGCTTGTAAATAGATTATGCCTCAGTTAAATAGATTGTGGTGCAGTTGACTGAGCTAATTTGCAGACACTGGCAGGTGTGAGACTGGGCATTGGGCAGGTGGTCTGGCAGATGTGTAGGCTAAAACTTCCTCCCCAGTGCATGATACTATGTGGTTTGCAGGAAGGGAGAAGTTTACATTGGTTTCTAATCAGCTGACCAGCTCTGATTTGCAGTGTCTGTGAATTGACCTCTTCAGTATGGTATGATTTTTTTTTTTTTCTTTACTGCAGTTTTTGTTCTTTGGTGGTGTCTGGGTATTCCTCCCCCCTCCCCGTCTTTTTTTATTGGGGGGGGGGAGAAGCACCTCTTGCAAGCTTTCAACCCCTGGCTCATTTTCCTAACTAGAATATATAATTAGGTCATTAATTCAAACTGCAGAATGTTAAGCACTCCAAAATTGCAGAATACAGTAAGAATTTAGGGGACATGCAGTATAATGGGAAAGCAAAATATTGAGATTGTACTGTAGGTTGAGTTTAACACATGTTTAGTAATGTATGTTAATTGACTAAGCCTTAAGTCTGTTACAGTAGCTATAAGAAAAAGAAAACTGTTGGACTATGTAGATTGTACTCTAGATGGGAGACAGTGTGGGTATGGTAGTGTTGATTAAATACAGTACAGTACTGTAGTTCATAAGTAAAATAAAGTAGTTTTGGTGTAAAGCCTTTCTGCTGCTTAAGGCTGAGGACTAAATATAAAGAGTTTGTACTTTTCCCCCTCAGTATGGTATCTGTAATTTTTTTCTGACTGCCTCAGTTTTGAAAATTGCATTGTTCACACAGAGGTTTTTATGTACAGTATATGCATAGAACACAATAGCTTCAGAATTAGTATTGAGGAATTTCATTATTAAAAAGTACGGTAGTACAAAGATGAGCTCAAATGGTTTCAAAATGGCTAAAGGGATTGAGAGAGAGTTGTTGCAGTGCTGGGGTCAGAAATTACAGCATCGTCGTAAACCTCTTCACTTACTGGAACTATACCCAGAGCTGGATGAAGTTAAAAGCAGCGAGAATAAAATTTATCAGTGCCTGTGGCTGCATTGTAAGTGGCATGGCAGGCTTCATAATACCTCTTCAGAGTTATTTATTTTGCATATTACTCCTTAAAATTGTCATGTATGTTCCTTATATCATTGTAATATTGACAGTTTTCGTAGCATACAAGAGGGTACTAATGTAGTACTGTATGTTATGAGAAGAATAATTCACTAAGGAAGAGGTGTTAGGAAACCCCGAAGCCACTTAGAATTATACTTGTAGTAACTGAAGGAGTTGAAAGCTGATGATGAAACCAGGGGTAGGATTTTCAAAGGTGCTTGCAATAGATTTCCTCTCAGATTAGTTTTTGCAGAATGGCCATTGACATTAGAGGTGTTCCTAGTCATGAGTTCTTTTGTCAGAATTAAGTCTTGATTACAATTGGAAAAGTGTCATAGCAGTTTTGGATGGAGAGATAAAGAGGGAAAACAGTAAAAACTTTCTATGTCTCCAGTTGTTCTTTAAAAAATAAATAATGGTTACAACTAATCGGTTGTAAATATGTCCGAGAATCCTACCCCAGTCCTGCATACCTAACTCCGTGCATCTGGGTGACATCTTTGTTGCTGCTATCAGACAGTTTTATTCAACGTGAGAGAGCCACCATTGAAGGGATTTATTAAACCTGTATATAAACCCCTCTGATTACAAGGTTCTATCCAGAGTTGAACAAAATTGTCAGCAGATGGTGAGAAGAAAATGGAAAAGATGTCCTCCGGATAAATGGTTTAAAGTTAAGGGGGTTTGTATTGGTCTGGCCTGTAACTCTTCTCTGTGTTTGGTGTGTTTTAGGTGGCTGCGTAATTGTGTCGGGGTTCTGCTTTTTCTAAACAGCATCGATATGGATCATAACAAGGTACAGTGACAATGTTCCCACCCTGCTTCCCACTTCAGTAACAAAAACCCCTTTAGTGTTAAGGCTGTGAATAATCTGTCTGGATGATGGTGCGCTTTTTCAGGCATTGCTTATGCTGGACAGTGTAACAGGTTTTAATGTCAGTAGATCGCAGTTTTATCCTGGATTTGTCCGGAAAATGCAGTTAAAGTCACATGAACCAAAATTCAGGAGGATATTGTTGAGGTAATTATAGTATTAGATATAAGTGCTGTATAAACATAAGTTCATTTCCTGGCTGTTATGGAGCTGCAGTGGACTCCCTCATTACTTACCTTTATGGTCCATTTGTAGCTCCAAATACAATCAAGAATCGAACCCAGTTAATGGAACATATATTATATCCTGAATTTTGGCACAGTTGTTTTTAGACACCTCATAAACAGATAAAAGCTTGTTGATGGAGTTGGTGCTGATTTGTCCAAAATGCCTGTCATGTGTCCAGCAGTTTTGACTATAGTTTTGATACAGTCTAGTTATTTGGCAGATTATGATTTTACATGGGTCCAGGGTGGAATAATGTTGCAGAGTTACCTTAATATTGGTCAGATGCAGTAAGGGAGCTGGCTGTTACTTCATTCAGCATCTCTGGTAGATTTTTTCAAAGCTGCTGCAGATAGCCATTCTCAGTAAGCAAAATTATGGATACTATTTGATGTGCATAATGACATACCAGTATATAGTGCTTAGTGGACTATAAGAAAGTGTAGAACAGTGCAGTATGTTGAGAACTGAACCTCCATTGTGTGTTATGATTCAGTACAGTACCATTTATCAACAACACTCACAAGACATTTCATGCTTTAACTGTACTGTAGATTTATTTGTGCATTGAGACACTAAATTATTATCCTAACATTATACCATTGCATATGGAACATTAATGCTCACATATTTATATTTTATTGTGAAGATAAAGCAATTTCACACATTGTCAAAACTCTTTCACATCTCGGACTTCTTTTTTCCGGGCAGTTTCCAGAAACTGTTCAAAGGCTGTTAACTGACTTTTGGCACAGGGTTTAGCTCAGTCCACAGAAGATGTCAGCTGTACCGAGGCCAGCCTCATTATGGGAATTCCTTAAGAGGAAGCATGGCATCATGATTTGCTGTGATAACAGATTGGGGTGGAGAGGTACCATATATGAGGGAGGAGAGGAGATGAGCTGGAGAGGGCAACTTAGTGGTGGAGGACAGGGTAATTTGGAGGCAATTAATTTGTGGCTTGTCTTTCTAGGATTAAGACTTTTGGTTATATATATATGGAGGTAGGTTGTCCTGCTTGAACCTTCTCCACATATAAAGAAGGCCCAGAATACCGGACTGAAAATGTTTGTACTTTTGCAGTAACAGTAATTCCAGTAGGTTGGTATATTTCTTACATTTGAGCAACTTAATAGCATTGTGTGGCTAAGACATTGTTATATTTGACATCTGTATTACAGTACTTTCACTGTACAGTATTTGTATTTACCAGTAATCCAGCACTGCACAGGGTATTTTATTGTTTGGCTTTATTTTTTGCCAATAGTGTACACTACTATGACTAAACTATTTCTTCATTAATAGGTCCTTAGCTAAAGACTTAAATTTGAGATAAGCTAATGGAGAAATGATTGTTTTGCATATTTCAGTTCACTGAAAGTGAATAAAAAGAGGTTTTGTGCTGTATTGTAGATGGTAGCTTAATTTGAGCATTAAGCACAAGCCTGGCCAGGTGTAGCGGACTGGAGTTGTGTGCCAATGATTGGGCAGGACGCATCATTAATTAACATGTTTAATTAAAGGAAAGAAGGATTCACCTCAAGATTCAAATGTCAAGTCTTTGTTATGTCATCGTCTTTAGTGCAGTAAGTTTTTGCAAGTGTGGTAGTTTCTTTCCATAATTAATGGTATCAGAGCATGATGCCATCTGAGTCCCCCCAACCCCATGCCACCTCACCTCATTCTCCACCCCTCGTGACTGGCTCACAGAGTAAGGAGTCTGTTAGCTGCTCTGCCTGTTGAAATGAGCTAGGAAATTGCCTGTTTTTGTATCGCTGGAGTTAGCTTAGACCCAGGGCTCTGACCTTCTCTTTGGAGCTGGTATCAGAAGACAGACTAGATAGAAGTGTTTATATACGAAAGTGTCTGAGTCCAATTAATTAGAGCTTGCATGATGCTGCTAAAAGTTTATATGGATAATCCAAATTTTAGTGTGTACGATAGCTGCATAATAATAGTGGCAGTTGTCCACACTTGCTTGTATTGTCTGGTGCCCAGAAGCTGAAATTCTGCTGTAGGATGAGAGACCCAATAATTATTGTGTAGGTGACTATGATCCTAACTAAAGCATGTAAAAAATTACAGTATTCACTAACCTCATCTTAGAGTACAGGTATAAGTACATGATGAATACCTGATTTGTGGCTTTTGTGAGTTGTATCTGTTACAGCTGTAATATTTGTCACATTTTATGTAACAGTCTTCTTTTGTGTTGTTTGGGTCATTGTTCAACTAATTCATGGTTTACCCAGTGTGGAGTAAGCTCAGTAGGATATTTATTTGTTATATTATTGTACTAATATTATTCTGACAAGTCTGAGTGCTTTAATATTTTAGATAGTAGAGAGTATTTTAGAAGTTTGATTTGCCCAGCTGACAGTCTCATTGACCTGCTTAATTTGAACAATGCAGTGTATTCAGTTTTGACTAAGAGATGCAGTTATGTACAGATTTATTATTGTATGCTTATTGTTGTACCAGCACTTGTTTTACAGTTGTTTCAGTGTACTGTACTTAATTTTTACCAGATCACTTTGTTTTGGTGATTTTTGATAGAGAGAGAGAGAGAGAGAGAATGATATCAAACAGTTTTATGGCAAAGTGTTGATCCTGAAGCACATGTTTCAGTAGAAATGATTCAGTACTTGTAAAAATAAAACACTTGGGGGAATGTTTGTGTCTGGTAAAAATAGTGAAGTCTTTAGTCTGAAATGATTGTTGTGTATACCCAGGAAGCTGCTTACCGTTGTGTATGGGTAATCATTGAATTGTAGAGATAACTTTGATTATTTGGTTCTGGTGGTGGTGGATGGAATAGGCTAGTGTGATGGCATGTGGTGGAGGTTGGTGATGTACTGTAGTCATTCCCGGTGGTGGTGGAGTGTCAGTGATGTAGTTTGTTTTGGGGAAGAGGGTATCAGTAATTTTGTCATATGATTTTGTAAGAGTTTGTTGTGGTTGTGGTTGATTATTAATGCAAGAACATTGATCCAGGTAGCTGTTTATCAGGTGGAAGTTATTTCTTGGGAGTTGTCAGTGTTGTTGGCTGTAGACTGATCTTTTCAGTACATTGTCTTGCATATCAATGTAAGTGGTTAACTCCTTCAGTCTGAGGATGTACTCTATTTTATTTCTTCTTGCTACATCAGTGTGACTTAATTGAACATGAGAAGGCCTCTGTTATGTAAGGGGATATTTAAAGTTGTTCATAATTCTGCCAGTTTGAAATTTCTTGCCTAAGCTGAATAAAATTATTGGAAAACAACAATAATTTTATAAGACATCATTGAAGTGTGTGTGCAATTTTGATACTGGAGTAAGATATCTAGGAGAGAAATATGGTGTTCAGTAAGTTCAGATTGTCTATTTATTTTATTTTTATTTTTATCTCTGTAGTCTTTTTTTTTTTTTGCTATGAAATCCACAGCAAATTGCAGAAAAAAGAAACAGTCAAATTTCCATCGCTACTAAAATGGCTGATGTGGTACATTCCCTCAGTTTACAGTGTCATTGTGCCGGAAAAGCATTTTGAAACGGATCCCTGACTTACATCAAGGAATTCTCAGGATTAAATGTTTTTGTAGTGTTAGATACAGGCCGTAACCATAGTTGTAGCCCGAGGTTCATCTGAAATGTAAACCCAGTGAACTGCAGACCGAAATTGCCCCTCTCTGCCAGTCATCCATTCTCCTTTCATGAGTAGGATCATTTCTGTTACCAGGCAGAGCGACCGCTTGGTTATATCTATGCCACCAAGTGAAGGCATCCCTCTATAACACAAGCATTTGTATGTAAAATGTGATGTTTTAGAACTCATCCTCTGCTTATAACAAAGACTACTCATACTTGATTACAATGGCAGGTAGTGTAACTTATACACTACAGTAGTTTCTTGCAATGGTAGGTGCATTAGTTAATTAAATAGTAATGGAAGACAGTGAAGTTAAGTATTTTACACCACAGTAGTAGATATTGTTTGGTTATATGTTTTTGCTCTGACATGTGGGCAACTTCTCAATTCCTGTTCAACCCTTCCTAGGCTATCCCATTGGTGGTGGGGTTGGCAGTGGTGGTGGGCACTGCAGTCGCTGCCAAGCTGTACCTGTCCCGGCGCCGTGGCCCACCCAAGCTTCTGCAGGACCCCACCGTCAAGTATCCACTTGAGCTGGTGGAGAAGGTTGAGTTGACGCACGACACAAGGCGGCTCCGTTTCAAGTTGCCTTCACCTGATCATGTCCTTGGTAGGTTGAGTCCGAGGTTTAACTGATGGCAAGAAGTAGTAGACTGAGAATGAGGTGAGAGAGAGGGAAGGTGAAGTTGAAATATGGCACAAGGAGACTGTGATTCAAATTGCCATTACCTGATCATGTCCTCAGTTGGCTGATCCTCCATTTTATTTTTATTTATTTATTTTTGGTGGTTAGGAGGAAGAGGAGAGGTAGACTGAGATGTGTTATGAAGTAGAGGTGGGATGTAGTTATTTTGGTACTGACATAGATTGCATAAGTAACATACAAGGGAATATTAAACTGTTATATGCAGAATTAAACTGTTAGGAAGATGTATTATCATGCCTCATAAGCTGAGAAGACTGGAGAATACAGGACCTTATCTTGAACTCACACTCATAATCTCCAATCACTGTTATCTAATACTGGTTCATATCTCAGATGGTGCACCTTCTCCTTGTGTTCTGCTGTCAATAACATCAACTTTCTAGCCATGAGAGTCATTTCCTAAGTTGAATAAATTACCTAACAGTAGTGAGAATGAAATTATAAAGGCATCTTGGTCCTGAGGGGGTTATTATATCTGTTATCTCTTTCTGGTTCATATCTCTGATGCAGAACCGTCTCCTTGTGTTCTGTTGTTAAGATAAATAAATAAATAAAATAACTTGATAACCATGAGAAGTATTCCCTTAATTGAATAAATTTTCTGACAGGGTTAGGAATCAAATGATCTTGGTACTACAACGGTTTAAATCTGTTATCTCTTAAGTCTAACCTTCTTGTAAGCATTGTGACTATGTGGACAGATTTTTAAGTTGGAAAAGTGCTGATCCCACATTTCATCCATGTTAGAACAAAAAGCAAGGAATAAATAAGTAACCCCTCCTCCTTCTCCTGCTCCTTATCATCATCATCATCAGCAGCAGCAGCCCAGTATTTCTTCCCACATACAGAGATGAAGGGAGGTAGGGTCCAAACACAGAGAACAGAGAGACATAATAGTGGGAGGGAAAATGAAAACATACATAAATGAATAATAATACAGGGAGAGTCTGTGACCTTGGAACACTGGCTGCTGAGATTAACAAACAAACTTACAAGTGATTCTTATAAGTTTGATTTGTTTTTGTTGGAAGCAGAGGAGCGTAAGATTACTTTCTCTCTCTTTTGTTCTTTCTGGGCATAGAGAGAGAGGAGGGAGAGTTTGTGTGTGTGTGTTTGTGTGTGTGTGTGGTGGTGGTGGGGAGGGGGATAATGAAAGGAGTGTAGGAAATTCCCATCTGTTTTCTTCCTAAAAATTGGAATGTTAGTTATGAGAGGGAGCTAAGTGTCAGTTTGTTTTCCTACCAGTGTATGTGGAATCATTTGAAGGTAGTATGAATGAGATAAAAATAATGTCCTCATTCTGAAATAAATACATGTGCTTGTTCTGAAAAAAATGTATATATTATAGCCCTATAGTGAAGGGAGGTACAAGCAGTCTACACTACATTGTGAGACAGGCAGATAAGGAATGATTATTGGCTGTTTTATATCTGAGCATGATATGTAAAGGTGAAAGTGAGCCCCTGATATCCCAGGGTTAACCCTCTGAATATGGTTTATGTTTTATTTCCAGACGACTGCCGGGTATATGAAACATACGTAAGGACTATCATGTATAGTAGAGTTTTACTAAGGCTGTAATCTCTGTTCAAACAGTGTTTCTTAAACTTAATAAAATCCACAAGAATATTAAAATAAATCCCTGCGGCCAGAGGGTTAATACTAAAACACTTGTGAGGATAGTAAATGATTAGACAGCCTTCTGGCTTTCGTTATGCACTCAGCAACACAATAAAAAGGTCAGACTACTTAGGTATGTGCATCATGTGTTTCAGTAATTATGTTTATAGTAGCATTGCCTTCTTTGCAGTTTTAGGTTTAATAATGTGACTTAGTTGTCCTGATATGTGTTATTGATGGTTTTTTCTCATTTTAATTCCCCTGGAGAAGATGAATGTTAAATGCACTTATATGTGAGAGATTGGGTGGGTTTTTTCTTATTTTAATTCCCCTGGTATAGTTGACAGTTAGCACTATGTTCCTTATTATTCCACACCTTGGCAGGTTATAGAGTTGTGAAAAGTTAGCCTGTGAGGGTTAGAGATTCAGAGCTGGATCCAATTTCATAAACACGTTCAGTCATCTGTGCCGTAACTAATATATATACAGTATATTTTTTTTACAGGAATGGCAGCATGACAAGGCATGGCTTTGTGATATTAAGGCTCCCTGGATTATGTTCTTACTTGGATAAAGACTTCTTAGATTTTGATCATACTTAAATTGAAAGGGAAAACCATTGTACATTTGTTTTGCTTTCAGGTCTGCCAGTGGGTCAACACATCTATGTGTCAGCGCGGGTGGGGGGGCAGCTCGTGGTGCGGCCCTACACACCTGTATCATCTGACCACACCCTTGGACACATGGACCTTGTCATTAAGGTACTGTATGTATCTGAGATTTGATTGATGCCTTTATTGTTGTCATTGTCATCATAATCATCATCATCATCATCATCATCACTTAAACGCCTTGTTTCCTCCATCATCTCCAACATTGTGCTTCCTCTTACTACTCCCAGACAGGGTATGGCCATGACAAAACTACCTCCTGGCTACTTAATCCTCACACACCTCCCTCACTCTAAAACACCCCATCTTAAGTGGAATTAGGGTTTGATGATGATGTTATACAAGATCTTCAAAGTATAAAGGTGTGGTAACCAACAGTTAACTTCCACCCACACTTGTGAACCCCTGGACCCCTCTCCCTCCTTTCCCCCATATGAACCCCTCAACTCCTCCCTCACCTAATTCTTCCCTCTTTTGAACCACTCTCCCTCTCATTCCCCTCCTCCTCCTCATTATCATCATCATCCTTCCCTCCTTTCCTTCTTCTTCATATCGTTACAGTTCATCTTCCCCTCTTCCTGTAACGTTCACAGTCCTATTTTCCGTCCTTTTCTGACCTCCACAGTCCATCTTTCCTCCTTCCTATGACCTCCAATTTTCTTTTGTATCATCATCCCTACTTTTTTTTTCTTTCTTTCATTCTTTTGTTCACTACCAAACAGTATGGTGAGGTAGAGTCCAGAAAATAAGTAAAGAGCTGGAGGGAGAACATACACTGACATAAACCTCTCCTTTTGTGCAACAGGTGTACTTCAAGAATGTACACCCAAAGTTCCCTGAGGGTGGTAAGATGAGCCAGCACCTCGAGGCCCTTAAAGTGGGAGAAACCATTGAGGTGCGTGGGCCGTCAGGGCTGCTGCAGTACCGAGGATGTGGTGTGTTTGCAATTAGGCCTGACAAGAAGTCCCCACCCACACTCTTCACTGCCAGTAAAGTCAACATGATTGCAGGTAAGGGCAGTTTACTGTTCGATTGTTTTGTTTTGTTTATAAAGGCTCCAACATGCATGCATGGATCTGCCTTGGTTACCTAATGGTGGCTCTCCATGCTGCTCAGTACTCATTGGCAGCTTCGCTGTGCAGTCCCTAATCTCTGAGGTCACACTCTGGTTTAGGATTACATTGCATGCTGTCAGGAAGATGCTGTGTGCACACTTCACTAAATTCATGGTTAACATAATTGCAGGTAAAAGCAATGTTTGATTGCTGGAGTAGCTGGGGTGGTTAAATTCATTTAGACGTAGGATAAGAACTTGTTATATTGCCATCAGTCTCAGCAAGAAAATTCCTCATGCTCTCCTTACTTCATCTAAGGTCTGCATGATCGCAAGTACTGTAAGAACATTGTTGATTTGCTGTTGTTCTGGGCTTAACCGTTTCCTGTCAGGGGCGCTTGTAAAAAATTGCTCTGGTGCGCGACTGTAGCTGAAGTGCTATGCAAACAGTCGCGATGTGATGCTTTACTACTACTACCCGCAGCAAAGTTTCTATTCATCGTAGAGAGCTCAATTTGGTCTTGTTTTGAGGCTTAGTAATTGTACTTTATCATACTATTTAAAAAAAAACAAACACTATACGCAAAATAAAATTTAAAAAAGCGAGTAGAATTTAGCTTGACATGCAGTCCTGGAGAGATGTATTTCTACTAATGCTCATAGCAAAGTTACTATTCATTGTAGAGAGCTCAGTTTGGTCTTGTTTTGAAGCTTGTAATTGTACTTTATCATACTATGTTTAAAAAAAAAAAAGCAGTATATGTAAAATAAAATGCCAAAAAAGCGAGTAGAATTTAGCTGACATGAAAATTTTTTTGCACTTAAAAAAAATTCTGTCCCCCCAAAATCTATTCAACATAATATAAATTTTTTTGTTCCATAATGTAACTGTATAAATTTCCTTTCTAATGATGTATAATTTATTGTATTTGGAGCAGTGATACCGCAAAAAAATAAAAATGGACAGGAAGATGTTCGGATGACAACCAAAGCCGTCATCCAAACGTCTGAGCCTCAGAAGCTAATGACAGCCAAAGCTGTCATCGATATGTGAAAGGGTTAAGATTATGGTGGTTAGAGTCTTGTACCATACTCTTTGCTGCATCAGAGGTCAGCATGATTGCAGGTAAAGCACTGTTTGAATTCTGGAGTGACTAGGGTGATTAAATGTGGGATGGGTTCTATAGATATACAGGGCTGCGGAGTTGGAGTCAGAAGCAATTATGGTGATGCTGGAGTTGGTGTGGGTAATAAAGTCATGACTCTGACTCCGACCACAAGTAATGAAATTTTAAACATGGTGTAGATGTAATGTGGAGTTATTGCCTTTCAAATGACAGCTCCTTCAGTTTTATTTTGTGTTGCTGCCGCAGCTGTTTTTTTTCTTTTCCCCTATTTTCCATATTTTATTTAGGACTTGTTTGTTGTTCTTCTGTTCTTTTATGTTGAACATAAACATTGGTGCTGCCATCTGTCAACAGAATGACAAGAACAGAATTTAAATAGACACCATGATCAGCAGATTTCCCTCTGAGTGAACGTGTCTGAATAATTTCTTGATTCAGGAATCTAGAGGTGAGTTTCTTTAACATGCAATTACTAGGAACGAAACGGTAATAGTATAAAGTGACATGGAGGCGTCTGTCACTGCTGGTAAGCTGTGAGGTGGGAATTCCGAACATGTGCAAGTCAGTGCAGGCCCATCATGGCAGATTTACTGTAAAGAAAGTCTAAGGGGTCGGAGGAAGAGTTGGAGTCAGACACACAAGAAATCAAGGAGTCGTAGTTGTAGTCAGAGTCGGGCGTTTTGAGTACCAACTCCACAGCCCTGTAGATAAGGGTACTTTGCCATCAGGTTCATCATTTAATACTACCTCCAGTCATCACTGCATCAAGAGTCAAACGAACTGCTGGAAAGGATGCTGTGTAATTGAGGACTGCAGTGACTAGGCTGGGTTGGTTCAGATTTTGTGTTTTATAATTTTTATGAATGTGGATTGAACCAAAGGCAAGTGCCTGCCAAAAATTGGCTTTTTCTAAGAAAGTGGAACAGAAGTGAGCCAAAATCATAATTCTTTATTTTCAGAGGCTGAGATGCATGGCAGGTAAAAGACTAGTGGTCATAGGTTTGATTAGATTATGTGTAGGTTGTGCAGACTGGGTCAAGGTGAGGTTTATTGACTGGGTGACGTCTTCATTGCTGATTGATGACTTTGTAAAATCATTTCTCTTTCTTTGTCTCTGAATTGTACCTCACCTCATACTTTAAATAGGACTAAGGGTTGGGATGATGATAATGATGTAAATGGTGAAGGTTATTTTTGGATGATAAGGATAAAGAATGTTACACTGATCCTCCATTTATTCTCCCCAGGTGGCACGGGAATCACGCCAATGCTTCAGCTGGTGCGTGAGGTGTGTCGTGACCCATCCGACACCACCCAGCTGGCCCTCCTCTTTGCCAATCAGACTGAGGTGGATATCTTGTGTCGAGATGAGTTGGAGGATGTCAAGGCCAGGCACCCAAACCAGTTCCGTCTCTGGTACACTGTAGACCGCCCCACTGATGGTTAGTTTTGTGTGTGTGTGTGTGTGTGTGTGTGTTTAACAATGTGTGACTATCTCTCTACTTTCATGGTGTCTGTCTTCCCTCTGTATTTGTCTATTTATTTATATCTGGTGGTCTGTTTACTTTCACAGATATCTTTTTCAATATCCCATGTCTATACTCATTTTATTTGTCTGCTTTGATGTGTGTGTCTGTGTTTGTAAATATTTGTATAAGCCTCTCTCTTAATGTGTGGCTATCCATTTCTGTTCTAGCTATTCTTATATTGCCTTATATTCATGTTACAAATGTGTATGCTGTATATCTCCAGTGGGCATAGTAATTTTTCATAACTATTAATGTATTGATATATTGTGAACTAATACAGCCACCCACTTTGCCACCAGTTGAGAGTACAGCCTCGGATGTACAAGCTCTGTTATGACTGGTTGCTCATTTAACTGTTGGTATGTGAACTAATAAACAAATCCACTTTATCACCAGTTTGGGTGGTTGCAGTCTTTACTTACCTTATAAGTATGGTGGTAATCTGTGCTCTTTGTGCTGTAACCTGACCTGAAACTGTTGTGTCTCGATTCCCAGTGCTAAGTTATATCAATAGATTAACACTGGCATATGTTGTTAGTCATAAGGAAGTGTTCCAGAAAAGATGTACAGACATAGTTTTGTCTTTTTCTGCCACTGAGCTACACAAAATAAGCTGTAAACGTATGAAAGCTGTGGCAAAGTTATGATGAAAAGACTGTGTATAGAGTACTGTATATGTGATCTAACATATTTCTCTTGTGTCACCAGGTTGGGAGTATAGCTCAGGGTTTGTGAGTGCTGAGATGATTTCCGAGCATCTGTTCCCCCCAGCTGAGGCCACGCTTGTGCTCATGTGTGGGCCACCACCAATGATCAACTTTGCCTGCATCCCCAACCTGGACAAACTCGGATACAGTCCATCCACCAGGTTCTCCTACTAAGACTCGGGCTGCCACTCCCCACCATGCCAGTCATCGAACCATCATACTCTGCCTCCAGACCTCACAGCTGCCCTCCCAGATTAGTCACTAAGAACAGGATAGTAGGGAGCCTCTAAGCCCATGTAAACTAACCCCCTAAGATGTATTCTATGTGGCTCTGGAGATAGTGTAACACTTCATTTGTAGTCATTTATTTTATACTTAACACATTGGGATCCTCTGCTATGCTATTGATGCCACCTGTCATTACTAGAATGATGCAGATAGCATGCAGTAGAATATTGAGGTGTAATTGGTAAGATAAATTACAAAGGAAAAGTTGTTGCATAGCCTCCTGTGCCATGTAAAATGCATCCCATAAGTAGAGGTCAACAGGTGATGTAAATTTTCCATATGTGTGTCAGTTAAAGTATATTTAGTTGGTATTGTATCTGGTCACAGTTTGATAAAGATATCGTAAAAATAATGCTTTCCACAGTTTTGTGGCCTCCAGGTATTGGAAGTATTTTAAGGTTATTTTACAGTTTTGTAAATTATTGGAGACCTTTTTCTGGCATAATGTTGATTTGAAAATAGTCAGAATAATTGAGATGGTAAATGTTAAGTACAGTTTACATACCCAATTTATTAGAGGGAAATTGGGTTAAATGATGATGATTACCCCAGTATAATGGGATAAGGTGTGTGCATTTGCTTCTGTGTGCATGTATGTGTGTGATAAGTATGTACAGTACTGTAATAAATAACAGCTTTAATCATTATTAGCTATGCAACACACTTTGGGCCATAACCTCACAGACTCTTTAGTACTTCTTCCTTAAAGATTTCATGTGTATATTATCTTAGTATTTGCTTGTATATTATTGATATCTCTCCAACATCAGCATTGTGTGTTAAGATATTGTGCAAGGGAATTTTAACCTGCCTTATGCAGAAGTTAACCAGTGAGGAGGTACTCAACTTGGGAGGCTCATAGAGTGAAGGTCTTATGACCCATGTGTTTTTGCAGGCAGCTCTGCTAAGCCAGTGGGGAATAGTTTACACCCATAGCTGTGCTCCTAACTACCACCTTGAATCTACACACAGTGGTGTAAATGTAGTGGTGTTGTATAGTTTCCTTGTGTGACGTGAGCTGCAGACCTTGTAGGAGAGAGATCGGACAGCTTCTAATATGGTGCTTCTGTTGTCCACCAATTCATTGTAAGCATCACATAATGTTTTCATTTCATGTTGATGGTTCATCTCAAGCTTTGGTATGTTTTATCGCCACAGAGGGCATGGATCCCAACAGCTGGATAAAATTTCAGCCATACATAGCATTATCTGAGAATGAGCCTGTCTCTTGGACAGTTTATTTTTGAGCCATACTGTATAAATGACACAAAATTAGTGTTTACAATGGCCTGGTGGTCGAGAGTACGCCACACTGGTGGATGTTTTTCCTTCTTTGTATAAGGTCTGTAAAGTGAGTCAGGTCACAACAGATTATCCGGACATGACTATTACCCAGATAGCATTGCCTGGGGATGCTTTACCTAGTTTATTGCCTTAGAGGTGTTGAACCATAGCCTTGAAAACATAACTAAGAGTCACAAACAAATTTACAATCAGTCCCATTTTGTAACCATGATTTGTTTTTCTTGATGGTCATGGAGAATGAGGGTCCAGGATTTTACCAATTAACTGCAAAAACAATTACAAGTTACATGAGGAATTGTTTTTGTGTTTGTGAGTCTTGATATCACAATACCAGGTAGTCAATGAGATCTGGAGGTATTGTTGCAAGTTGCACTTGTTTTTTACTGACATTAATGCAAAAAATTGCCTTCCAGATATAGCCTGAGAATCTGATTTTAGTTGTGATATTTTAACTGTCAGTATTTAATGTAGTGATGTTTTTAAATATATCAAAAAGACCCTAAGTGTGCAACCATTGTTCCCTTGTTACTTCCCTGTAGTCCGATGATATAGTTTTTATGTTCTTCTTGTGATTACCAGATGATTTCACTCAGCTTGGGAAATATTTTTAGTAGTGAAGGGTCAATGAAGGCTTTATCTGCTTCCTCCAGTTTGAAAAGTTTATCAAGAGCTGAATAAAGCCATCTGGTGGTAGCAAGAATATGATATGTCATCAGACTCATGGGGTTAAATGCAAAAATACAGCACCTCTTAGTTTTCTAAGGAGTGAAGCGGAAAGTTTATGGTAGGTGGGGGCACCCACCATCCACTCACATGATGTAGTGTTACCTTCAAGTAACTACACCAAGTGACAAGCCAATTGGTTTCCTGTAAACCAGGAAATCATTTACTACATAAGGTGGTAACCACATAACCAAATGGCGTTGCTGGTTTAGTGAGTTAAGGCTCTTCTATTGTAAGGATGTATATTTGAGGGATGGTTGGAGTTTATTGCTCACATAATGCCACTCTGGTTAGTGTGGCTGCTCCAAGCTCCTGAATCCTGCAGTGTTGATGGGGAAGTGGGGAGGAAGATTGGATGATGGATGAATTGATGGAAATGTAAAGTCCTAAGAAAACCTTTGTTCCCATGGAATAAACACCTTGGTTGGTGAAGTATGAGTGAGGCCATTTTAATCCGAAAGCATTGAAATGTCGCCTTAAACCCGAGGATGCCTAGAGTGTTTTGATGGCCATCTACCTACCAAGTTTCATGCCTTTACGACAAACTCTTGCCTGTGGACGTCTTTTGAAGATTTTTAACATTCTCCACGTGGTGCACGTCATGTGCCACGTGTACTGCCGGGGTGTGATGAAACCTGTCAAAAGAAAGCTGTAAAAAATGGGGCTATCATATGGTGCAAACCACACAGTGATTGGCCTGGTGGTTGCTGAGATATAAGCTTTTCAAAAGCGTTACAGTCAGGTCGGGTTGGGCCGCTCATATGTGAGAAAATGCCGCTACCTAATAAGAGACTTGTGAGGGCTTTGCCCTTGCTTGTAAATCATTTTTTTTTTCTATGCATAAAATTCTTATATATTGAGGGGAGGAAGGGATGAGGTTAACCATGTACTCTTTACCTTTGTTTCAAATTAGCCATCTACAGAGGTGGTCCTTCATTAAGATATGAAATACTGTATAGTACGTTGAAGAAATGTTGATTTTTCCATGGGGGGGGGAAAGGGTAGACTAAGGACGAGATGGAAGATGGAGATGTATATGAGAGAGGGCAGATTAATGGCAAAGGACAAAATGACATGGATGTGATTCATTTATGACCACCTCTTCTGAAAAAGACATCTGGTTATAGACAGGTGTACAAATAGTTTGCACTGGATGGTTAATAGAAAAATATTGGTCTATTAAGAGTACTGAGACTGGTAAGAAGAGACAGCGCATGGAGGCTGAATGAGGACAAAGAGGGATGAAAAAGGATTGTAGAGAACTAACAAGGCTGCAGAACATTAAGATACAGTCCAGAACATGGGATACAGTTCCAGACTACCAAAGATAATCTGAGGGCTTTGATTAGCATGTTGAAGTTAGTGTAATGCCCTTCAGAAAACGAACATTTCCTGGATTTTTTTTTTTCGCATGAATATTCCTTACATTGTTGACCTGGAAAAGCTATGACTGCTTTACTTCATTTACCTTACTTCATTTTCCATTCTATTAATCCAGCCTTTACTGGAGTTTAGTGAAGGGATTTTGCATTTTTGAAAAAAATAAACAGCTAATGTTTAGGCTTGTTATCACTTTGCCAGTATTACCAACTGCCAGTGCCTTAATAAGTTGAATAATGATTGAAATATTGAAAAGTAGTCATAGATAAACTTTAATTTTAGTATAGAATGTAAATTTAGGTAACACTGAATTGCCTGGAGTGATAAGTACCTGTATATTTAAAAAATAGTTGTGTATATTTTCCAAAGTGGTTGGCAACATTCTGGGGACGCCAACATTTGAGACGGAACCGCGCTGAAGGTGTTAATTTAGCTGTGGATATCTACTTCCCATGGACAAGTCGGAGGAATACAGTTCTCTAGAAAAGATCAGAACATTCTCTAGCATAGTGTGGAACGATACCAGACAGCTAATCATACGACGATGGGAAAGTTGGTGGGGTTCAGCGAGCACTTCCCTGGCTGAAGGTAGGTAACGATGTATTTGAAATTTTGAATAGCCTACGTAGCATGAGTAACGATTGTTTGTAAAATGTGTTCCAGCTAGTATTACGTTCTTCTCTTGAGCCTTATCAGAATATATAATGAAAGGTGGCGCCTTTTTCTTTTGATTGGGTTACTTTTCTGTTTGACGCGTGGAATGGGGCTTTCACACACGGTATACCCGATACGGGCAGCTTTATTCAAGGCCAGTTTGCGTAGGTCTTGACTACCGTAGTATGTATTATCAAGCCTTATTTCATGGATCCTGAAGGACCTCTGATCTGTACGGCCGACCAAGGGACCCGCTTTTACTCAGTGCTGTGCGTATTGACAGAGATGTCGATGGTTTTTTGCTGTATAAATTTAGTTCTTGCGGATTTTTTATTTTATTTTTATTTTTTTTTACCTTTTATGCAAGGAAGAAGGAACCAAAGGCCGTGGGCCCGCAAACTGTTCCTTCCAAGTCTATCTATCTATCTATCTATTGCTAGACGCCATAATCCCGTAAGGGGTGGCCGTTTGACTTTGAGTTATTTGTTTTACAGGGAGGGGCACTAACCCTCCACCAACCCACTTGTTGACACGTAGGGAGCACGTATGGTTTGGTTATATGGTTACCACCCAGCGCTGTAAATGGTTTCTTGGCTTACAGGAAACCATTTGGCTTGTCACTCAATGTAAAGCCACCTGTAAAAGAAAGAAAAGCAATAAGAAGTGACAGGAAAGATAGGAAGAGAGGAGGGCAGGGACAGAAAAAGAATGATAAAGGCTAAGGAAGAAGTAGGCAGCACTACATCAAGTGAGTGGATGATGGTCGCCACCACCTACCACAAACAAAAATAATACAAAAAGAGAGCCAAATTCAAGATCCATTGTTCATTTCGAGATGGCTGGACACACTGCATTTGAAGGACTGGAAATCATAGGAAGTAGGAAATACGGACAGAGGAAGACAGTTCCAGAGTTGACCGGTTGCATAAATGAAGGACTGGGAATAACGGTTAACTCTTGCATTAGAGAGTTGGACGGAGAAGGGGTGAGAGGTTGTTGCTAGACGGGTGCTACGTGCCCGTCGTAGAGGTGGAGGGATGCAAGCAGACAGTTCAGAGGAACAGTAGCCACTGAAGTAGCTCTTGTTGGAGTGACATTTTGTTAATGTTTTCCCGTTAACCATTTAATGGACTTGAAAGATGAAATTTTAGGGACAGTTAACCAAAGTACGGCAACTCAAGCACATATGCACGTTACTGTAGTGTTTAGTGAAAGTGGCAAATGTTCACTTTGACTGTGGTGTCATTTTCTGGCTGACGTGCTTGAGCGTGAGAGTGTTTTTACTGTTGTCTAATACTGTACCTCGTGTAAGTTATCTTCATCAACAGTGCTTATGCTAGTTAGCATTGGCTAGCTTTGGTTGGTTTGTCACCTTACTACTGTGTACGATTTGTATTATTATGTCATTATTATATATAAAGAATTGCATGTATTTTTAGTTGGCATGGTACTTAGTAAATTTTGAATTATGGCCAGCCAAGATAACATTTGTATATGTGCCAGACGAGTCATCTGTTGAATTTAGAATCTGACAGACATAAAACTGTGATAAATTTCTTTAGACCAGTAGTGTAGGTAGGAAAGCTTTTAAAATTGCCATAGGACTGTGTTGTGTGAACCTTTCCTAGAGTAAGCTTGAATAAACTAATGTATCAAGAAGTTAGAACAGACAAAAACATCTGAATTATTACGTCTGCACATTATTTTCATATGGTTCCCCCTCCCCTCCCCCCCTTCTTTTTTATTTATCTTATATAGCTGCGATGATTTACATTTTAAAGTATCGTGATGTTAGTAATCCTTTGCAGAAAATTGCTAATGATTTGGTTGACTGGATTTGGTAATGAAATTAATGGGATGGTGCCGAAATTTAGTAATGACTGAAAGGGAGTGGCCGATTTTTGCTGGGCGCTTTAATAATATTTCATGTTTTTTCTTACTTTTCCAGTATCTGTATTCGACCAACCACATTTATAACAAGAAATAGGAGTAGATTGATGATTATGTTATCTCACTTATGTTTTATATACATTTCTTGTTTCTTACCGTAGTTTTAATTGTGGTCAGTAGAGTGATAATCATATGGTGATTACTAATGATATTTTTGGTTTTGTGTTTTTCCTTTTCATGTTAATGAATCATAACCCCCATTTCTGATGTGAAAATAGGTTGATGGATAGGTAGATAGACAAATAGATAGATGGAGAGGTAGATAGGTAGTTCCTTTCTTTAGATTTTTCTTTTTTCCTCTTCAAGATGATGGTTGTTGGTTAATGAAATTGCTTTAATAGTCTACGTTAAATTCTCAGTCTGTCAAATACTATAGTTCATTCATCTTAACCTGGTGAGTTCTGTCCGTTGATAGCCCATTAATTTCCCATGATTCATTGAAGGAATAAGTACCAAGACATCTTTCCAAGGTACTTTTTCGTGACTATCACCATATTCTAGTGTTCGTTGCTTCTTAAAACTCAAGAAAGCAGTTTTACGCCAAGTTAAAGTGAATGGTGTATGGTATAAACCAAGTGAAATCTGTATTACCACAAAGCAGCAGTTAATGATTAGCAGAACAATGACTATGAACCATGTGTTGTGAAGGGACGGGGTGCTGTGTTTACTTTCAGAAGTTTTACTACTCTCTCTCTCTCTCTCTCTCTCTCTCTCTCTCTCTCTCTCTCTCTCTCTCTCTCTCTCTCTCTCTCTCCACACACACAACGTAAAGTTCAATAGCATACCTGATTTTTTTTTCTGTAATAGGCTATACACTGCAGTCTCTCTCTCTCTCTCTCTCTCTCTCTCTCTCTCTCTCTCT
>JAGKTI010005093.1:0-40947 GCA_018397915.1 Birgus latro
ACACACACACACACACACACACACACACACACACACACACACACACAACATAACACAACCTCCCTCCCACTCACAACGTCAAACAAAACATTACACCCGCTCTCTCCTCGCGCGCGCGGTTGTAACAACCTTCCTTTGCGTGCGTGGTGCTTTAAACGTGCGGTCTTAATGTGTTCTTGCTTAATTCCCGGCTGATCCAGGCTTAGGGACACACAAGCAACTGAGGAGGGTAAGAAACACTAATTTAAATCTTCGCTTCACTTTTTTAAATCATAATTTCTCATTTTAAAAAGCATCAGAAATGTTAAAATTATATTCCATTTTAGGATTTCAAGATAATTCATTTTCACACACACACACACACACACACACACACACACACACACACACACACACAGATCATCTCTCTCTCTCTCTCTGGAAGAATTATAGACATTTAGATATTAAAATTTGTGTTTATTGTGAAGGTGGAACACTTCTGGCCCATCTTGGACTCTCTTCACTCTTGGACAGTATTTTTCATGAAGAGTTATGGCAGTTACGCTGATTTCCTAAGAGTTATGGTTGTTTTTTGAAGCTATGGTTGTCATGGAGGAGTTATGGTTGCCATAGAAGAGTTACGGTTGCCACAGATGAATTACGGTTGCCATAGAAGAGTTACGGTTGCCATTGAGGAGTTACGAATGCCACAGAATAGTTAGGGTTGCCGTGGGTGAGTTAGGTGACGGGGCGAGATGTAGGTATGGGTGTGTAAGGCTTCTTGTCTGTGGGTGTTGGGTTGGGATCCGCCACACCACCACACACCACCGCCACCATCACACCCAACACCAGCAACATCTGTGGGCAGGGAAGTGCATTAACTGAGGATCTGTCTATCTGTCTACCTACCTACCTACCTGTCTGTCTATCTACTTCTGTTTCTATCTACCATCCAACACCAGCATCAGTACAACAAACACATCCACGACTACCGACATCTGTGACAGGAAAAAGAGGTAGTATTGGGATCTCTGTCTGTCTGTCTATCCGTCTGTCTCTCTTTCTGGGTGTTACCACGCCACCACTAGCCACTACCGTCATCAACAGTATTATGTAAGTGAGAAAAAGCATCAGTTGGCGATCTCTCTATCTATCAGTCTGTTTCTATCATCCTAAGCGCTACTCCACCACCAACCATCACTTATGTACAGAGTTCGATTTTAGGGCCAGTTAGAGGTTCGGAGAAAGATAAATGATTTATTAAAAGAGGAAGGAGACCCATATATGCAGAGAGAGAGAGAGAGAGAGAGAGAGAGAGAGAGAGAGAGAGAGAGAGAGAGAGAGAGAGAGGTGTGCCAAGGAAGTGGGAAGAAAAGCAGCGCATGGGAAGGGAAGTGGCTGGTGCTAAAAGTATGAAGGCATAAATAAGAAGCAGAAGTGTGAGTGTGGCGACTTGAAGATGCTTACGTGAAGGATCTTAGCGAATCTTAGCGAAAGTTTGGGAGATGTGAAGTTAGGTTAGGTTAGTTTAGGTTTGGTTTAGTTGGATTAGGTCATTTTAGGATGGGTTGGGTTCAGTTCGATTAAGTATAGACAGATTAGGTGGGCTAGAATACGTCGGTTTAGGTATGTTTGGGTTGGGTTGGGTTGTATGAGGCTAGGTTAGATTTGGTTGGATTGGGCAATTTTAGGCTTGGCTGGGTTTGGTTAGGTTAGATATGGTAAGGTTAAGTGAGACTGGGTGAGATGAGGTTGGGTTAGATATGGTTAGGCTGCGTCTGGTCAGGTTAGGTTAGGTATGGGGAGTTTGGGAGTGATGATGGTGGTATATCTTAGTGAGTTTGAAGGTGGGGGGAGGAGGTGTGGTTGGCCAAAGGTGGATAGGTACTGTAAATGGGTGTGTGAGAAAGCAAGGTATGGAAGGGACTTGAGTGTTGTGTGAATGAGCGTGTGGCTCAGTCAATTGGACAGACTTTGGGTTATTTTTTCCTGTGAGGTTATTTCTTGCTCTCTGGACTCTACCTTACTGCAATCTTCGGTGAGAAAATAGCCTAGATAAAGATGTGAAGAAATGTACTCACAATCTTCATCTTCTTGCTCTTCATACAAACTCCGGCCTCACTGTCAGTGTGAAACTTACCGTTTATTTTGGCCTGAAGGGTGAAGGCGTTATCTATTTTGTCACTTGGTAACTTTTCTAAATCTGGGGTTGGGTCAGTCGCATGGATCAGGTTAGTGGTCAGGTCAAGCCCGTATTCTTCATGTATTATAGGTTTTGTATGATTATCTGCATGAGTCTTCCGGTTCTTAGCCACAGTGCCATCTTCGCAGTCGTCCTCCTCTGCCAGTCTCCTAACTCATCTCATCCTTACTCTTATTCATCTGAGTACAGATAATTATTAGCGAGCTTACCTTCGCAACTACCTATCGCTTCGAGCTTCTCAGCAAGACATTTCTCGCACCGTCAGTGTATATTGCTACGCCACCCCTGAAGTCCGTTTTCTCTTTTCCCGTTTTCTTTCGGGATAAACATTTATGGGAATTAGCTTTTTTCAGTGCAAGACCAAATATTTGGCTCTTGTATTGGGCGACGGGTGAGAAGTTATAAACAACACTTATAATAACTAGTGTAAAATGCAATAAATAGGTAATCTTTTCTATACGCCGGGAAGTGGGAGCAAATAGTTCAGTAGCGAGACGTAGGGAAGATTTTGGTGAAAACAATATATAACGTGTACTTAATCACATCCAGACTATATAGATAGCAACATGGACTACACCTAATGCACTGAACAAAAGAAAAATATGAAAAGACGCCTTAATTTAACAATATTTATGAACTTTTAAAAGAATTTAATTTATTTTCACTGACAAAATATGACAGACTGTTTCATTCTCCATATTTTGAGCATATTCATTTCGTCATTGCATAAAAACAGCTGATTGGTAATATGACTGATAAAGGACATAACACAGGTGTTAATTAGCCACCTCAAAATCAAATATTATTGGAACGTTTGCCATCTGCTCAAGAGGTATTGTTCCCGTGAGTTCTTTTATCGTCATTTTTATGTGCATTTATATCGATTGCCCTTTAGATTAATAATTTTGCATGTAGATTTAAGCCTGTCGAGTAGTTATAAGCCATAATTTGGTGAATATTCCCAATAGGACGGTAACTATTGGTCAAACAATGTTCTATTGAATAACAATCTGCTAATTAGGTAATAAATAATAACATTCAGTACAAGTGCGACATTACAAGTTCAGTATGTATTCATGAAATTTTGGTAACGCCTTTAAAAAAATCACCTTGTTTAACTTTGGCGCTAATAATGAAGGTTAGCGGGTTTATTAATTTTGATCAATCCCTTTAGTCAAATGACGTATTTTGCATTTTCTTAATACTGCAGACGATTTTCTTCCAATTTAGGGTAGGTATATAGGTATGAAAGGTCGAAAAGGCTCTCTTAAGTTGGATTAAATCGTCAGATAATTGCAGTAGTGAAAAATAAAATACCTCGTCGTAGTGAAGATACTAGTGATGCAGCATAACCACAGCGAAAGGTGGTGGTACTGTTTCATGGTAACTTATAGCCCATATCTTCACAATTATCACATTTTCAAAGTTTTAGGGAGAGGTTTGCATGCATATTTTACTGCACTGGTATCAGAATTTGGTGAATCTCTAGAAGAGGCCCTCCAAGAAAGCAAGAGCCTTAAAAAAAAAAAAAATGAAGGTGGCCCAAATCTCCTGCTCCATTTTATTTCTTTTGCACATTTCATTTAGGGAAGATGTATGGAAGACTCCCAAATAGCCTATATATAGCACCAACTCAGCAAGGACCCCCAAAGTTTTCAGGTTGATACAGCCACAGTATCACTGTGTCTTCGGTTATCTCATGCATTGCCAACCAAACCTAATTACTGATCTAACCTATCATAACCAAACTTAATCTAACTAATCCTATGCTGTTTTAAGCTACTCAGAACAACTTGATGGTGTGTGAGTTGTGGAGGTTGATTGAACTGCTGCCACTTTTAATTGCAGTATAGCTATATATTGTTTCTCTTAATCACTCCACACTTTTATCCAGATTCCTCTCAGATTCAGAAACACATCCAGAGTTGATCACATATTCAGTTAGACTTTTCCCTTCATTAATAACTCAGCTACAAGAAGAATATTTCCTGCTGTTTAATCTTGACTGCTTTTTAAGCTTCATACCATATCATCTTGTGTTTATGTTTCCATGCATTTCATAGATGTCCACACAGCTCTCCTTGTCTCCTTGTCATAGTCATCCTTTACTGTTTTTAAGGTTTTGATTATGTCCACCCATGCCATTCCCACTGCTAATGATGGCAGTGAAGAGGCTTGGGACTAGGCTGTTCAGTCCTGTCATTTAATATGGGGTTGACGAGCCTTATAACCCCTGAGTAGCATTATGAGCAGTAAACCCCAACCAGCCCTTGGGTATAAACCCTTACAGGTCCCATCTGGTTAGATTGCCATAAACTCACTAGACCACCAGGCATCACATGGTTGTATGGTTGCCACCTAATGTAGTAAATGGGTTCCGTGGATAAGGGAGGCCATTTGGCTTGTCACTTAGTGTAGAGTTACCTGTAGGCAGCACTACATTGAATGAGTAGATGGTGTATGACCTCACCTGCCAAAATCTTAAAAGCCTCTTAAATACAGCACAGTCTAAAATCCTCCTTCCTTTTCAGTCACACAGCCGCCACCGGCATGACCACTGGTAGCACAGCTGGACCCAGTAACAACAACAGCAGTAACAGTAATAATAACAACGGCAACAACACCAATAATAACAACAATAATAATAATAATAATAGTAATAATAATAATAATAATAATACCAATAACAACAACAACAACAACAACAATGGCAACAACAACTCTGGCGATGTGTCCCCTAAGAAGAAGGGTTGGCCAAAGGGGCGGAAGCGACGACTCCTGCCCAAGGACTCCAACGCACCAAAGGGACCACTCTCAGGTCAGGCGTAGGACAGTATTTTTACAGTTTGTTTACTTTAACTTGGCAAAGATTTTTATTCTTCTGCAGCTTATTCCACAAAACTCCAAATTATAAGAATTTAGAAAAGAGTGATCCCCAAATTTGAGCCTTTAAAAGGATGGGAATCGCTGGTAGAAGGAAAGATGGACTGAAGAAGAGAGGTCTGGAGTAACTATTTGCATACATGAAAGACTGGATGTGCATTAGTGAATTGGATAGATAATGACTGAGAATATGGAGCCAGATGGATGCTGCATGCCCATTGTCCTGTAATAGGGGAGGAATGCAAGCAGAGTCTAGAACAGCGACCAAAAAGTAGTAATAGAAAAGAGAAAGAGAAGTAGAGCTGCAGAGGACTGAGACAGAGAGAAGGAAATCAGTAAGAGGAGAATTGATGAGAAGCAGAACCTTTGATTGTACCATTCCACAGAATGTTGTGCAAGACATATTTGATAAACTGGTGAGAGGAAGAGTGAGGGAGAGAATATAATTTTTTATATGCAAATTTTACTCATGTATATATATTTTTGTGGATGAGTTAATGTGTATGTTTGAGAAAGAGAAAGCCACTTCATTGGGCATGCTGTTTTTTTAGTTCCTCTCTCAAAGTTTTTCTCTCTTCTTGCACTGTAGAGCCTGCCTTAGCCTATCTTTTGGAGGGAAAGAGGTTGGGGTGGTGGTGATGATGATAATGATGATGATGATGAGGAGGAGGAGGAGGAGTAGGAGAATGTGATTTATGTGCAAGTGTTGATTATAATTTGTTGTTCAGGGTACATGCTGTTTATGAGTGACCAGCGTGAGATCATCCGAGGAACACATCCGGGCCTGGCATTCCATGAGATAACAAAACTGGTAGCGCAACGCTGGTCTCAGCTCGATGCTCCAGCCAAGACTAAATACCTTGAAGCTGCTGAGGCTGATAAGGAGAGGTGGGTTGGTGCTATCTCTCCTATTTTTGAAGTTTTATTTCTTCATCTCATCCTCTTACTGTTTCTAAAGTCAGTTCTTGTTACGGTCTGAGTTAGGGATGTGTTAAGAAATAATTAACACCTTCTTCTTACAAACTGGTAGTCATGCCTTGTTTTTTGTGGTTCTGACAGCCCTATTTGCAGATGAGTAATTCTGCACAAAATGCACTAATTTAAGATGTGTTTTGTGATGATTTTGTGTAATTTAGTGTGATGAAAAGATATGAAAATACACTGAGCAAGTAAATAATGTCTGATGATGTTCGGGGGCACCAGAGAGAGGTTATAGGCAGTCATATACTTAAATTATGGCTGTGGGAGTCAGGTTAGATGGGTTTTGATTATTTGCAGATTTACGTTTTTGCTGATGCATCTGTTCCCTGACACTCATGAAAAATTGGGAATTGAAGGAAATTTGCAGATCAGGGTTGTAGGTAATAATGAAGCATTACCAGACAGTTTTTCCACAATTTACTATGGCTAAATTTAAAAAAGGCAGCTTATAACATTAACTTGGTGCCAGAAAGGGAGGCCTTCATGTAATGGCATTGATATGACTAGATGGTGAAGCTGCCTTGTGATAGAAATGCCTCTCAGTTCCCCCTCACTATCCCTCAGAAGGAGGATGGTGGACTGCAGAACAACAACAACTTGAACAACTGTTTGCCGGCTTCACGTTCAGATGACCTTGAGGATGCAGCTACTACTACTACTACCACCACCACTACTACTACTATAACATTGACTTGCACAAATTTTTAACAGGTACCAGCGTGAGGTTGAGGAGTACCAAAAGACAGATGCGTACAAGAGCTATATGCAGCAACAGCAGAAGCAACAGCAACAACAACAGCAGCACCAGCATCAACACCAACAACAGCAGCATCAACATGAACACTCGCCGCCACCACCCAAGAAGTTGAGGAAGGATCAGGAGGAGGAGGTGAGAGAGAGAGAAAACAAAGACGAAATGCAGAAGAATGAGTAAAAAGGAAGTGAAGGAGGAGTTAAAAGAAGAGTGAGAGATGGTGGGGCAAAAATTGGTATTGTAGTTACAAAACAGTATACATGATTTTTTGAAGGTGATGGAAATTAAGGAAGCCCCATTTCTAACCATTCAGAGGCTCTTGTAGGGTACTTGCTTCATAAATGGTAGGTAATATGGTTGCCAAATCTCTGTGCCATAAGAAAATAAATGTGTGGTTTGGTGATATTACCCTTTTTGGGGGAAGAAAATAGGAGAGATGAATTATACATGAGATGTGCCATTGCTTTCCCCTTTATGTCACCACCCTTTACTTTGTGTGTGTGTGTGTGTGTGTGTGTATTTACCTAATTGTGATATACAGGAATGTGTGTGTGTGTTTACCAACCATTGACCCCACCAGCATTTGTATTCCCTTTCAGTTAATAGTAGCTCTCCTTGTGTCATGATGTTGAACCATTTCTGTTTTCAATCTCTTGTCCTGAATGTCTTCATGAGGAATCTCATCTCCTCCCAGTCTACCTCTAGATATTCATCCCTCACTATTTATTCCTGTGAAACCCCTAAGTCCAACCCCGTCCCCTCCCCAGCCTATGTACTGATACTTCTCACTCCCTTTAGGGCACCATCACACCACAGTCAGCCCTAGAGATACCCATCTTCACAGAGGAGTTCCTCAACCATAACAAAGGTACTGTACTGTGTGGCCCTTTGCACCTCATTATAGTTGGTTTGTTTTCACCTGTATATCATGAATAATGAATTGAAGTTATATTAACTTCAGTGACTCCTATTTAGAAGGTAAAAATGGGTCCCTTTGGTTACTTGTTAAATCAGCCCTATCTACTACAGTACCTTTTATCATGTCTCCCTTAAGCTGAATAAAATTGTTTGGAGGCATCAAGAATAAACTGTAGCATGACATTAAGGGCTCGAGTTGTGTATGCAGATCCTCACTCTCTCTCTTCCTAATACAGCGCGTGAGGCTGAACTGAGACAGTTGCGCAAGTCCAACACTGACTATGAGGAACAGAACGCCATCCTGCAGAAACATATAGAGAGCATGAAGTGGGTACCTCGACTCATTGTGTTGTATGTGTGCTTGTGAGGTGGAACAAAGGTTTCAAAGACCAGAAAGATATGTGAATGATATTTACAGTCTGTTCCTCTGGCTGTGCTGTTTGAGAGCTCTCCCAGGTCTACTTGGTTTGTTTCTAGATCCTATCTCAGCTCTTCTTTTGGATTAGTGCTTTTATGATAACATGTGGAATTGTTGGCCAAAATTGAAATGCTTCAGAATCCCCCGTCTCTATCTGGATAGTTTATCATTAAAGAAAGGTGCAAAAATACATGTGCAGAACTGCAGATAGTTAGTGCCTGTCAGGAGGAGTTGGAATTCCAGGGACTTTGAATTGCCCATGAATGATTGTGCAGCTCATTTCTTTGGACATGCTGTTGATAGTCTTCTTTCATATTTTCTTTTCCTTGTTTTTGAATCTTGTCATGCTGCTTCCTTAGTTGGGGTGGTTATGTTGACTTTGGTATGTTGATAGGGTAATTGAACCTTGAGTCAGTGTTATGATGTGTTTAGGTACCACTGTATTAATAGGAAATTGTATTTCAGGAGCACAGTGGAGCGTCTTGAATCAGAAACCAATCAGCAGGTTAGCAACAATGCAGCATTGCAACAACACATCCAGACACTCAGACGCACACTCACCAAGGCATTCCTCTCACTCCCACTCCCTGGTTTGTTCTGCTGTTTTTTTATATTCATGTTTGGTTAGATTAGATTGGTTTGGCATGGAGTATATTAGGTTTAAGTTTAATTAGATTTGATCATACCAGAATAGATTCCAATGAGTTTGGAACTGGAACCATACCATGTTACCTGAACAGAATCTGCCAGAAGTAACCCATTGGACAGGAACTGAAACAGGTTAACACTGAATTTTTCTGGTAAGTAATTATTTTCTTTTTTTTGCCCCATTCTACTTTCTGCGGCTGGAATCTGACTGAAATTAACCTCCCAGGCTTGATTACAGACACCAGTTTTAACAGGATCAGCATACAGGGCCAGACCATGCCTATAGTTGTAGCCACTGGAACCAGACTGAAACAAGATACCGTGAGAGTGGTGTGGGACCAGAAACCTGGAAGCTGGCCCTGCACAACACTCCCACACAGAAAACTCACTCACATTTACACAGTTTAAATCCAGGTCGAGACTACTCGACATACGTGTCTTCTACACTGCTGCAGTCTGTTCCCTGGGTAGGCTAGACTCACTAGCCTCGAGTAGCAGGTAGTCTAAGAAAAGAAAAACTGTGAATTCAATCCCAGGCCATGAGGTAAAGGTTGGTGGCCATACGAGCATTCAGTCATTTAAAAAAAAAACTTGCCCATGCTATGATTCTTGTTGGTAGTAGCTACTTATATGGTGCTGGAGCTATGTAGCATGCAGTATTGCTGTTATTACCATCAGTGGATGAAAAAAAGGTTGACACAAACATGAACACCAAGAACTTGAAAAACATAAATGTATCTGAGCTCCATTTATTTTTTTATTCCAGTCGGAAGCTAATTCTTGTGTATATTTTAGGTACACAAGAGACCCCCACAGAGGCAAGTATTGACAGCTACATGGTCCAGCTTCACTCCCTCATTGTCACCAGCCCACAGCAGCACCAGGGACTCATACAGACTGTGCGTGGCATTGTCAGTCAGCTCGCACTGACTTGATAATGTGGTCACTCTATTTCAACTCTTGATCTTGAGGTTGCCATTCTTCCTACACCTGTCATACATAATGTAGTCCCTCTTTTTATTTTCTAAGACTACAATCACCAAACTGTCTCTTCCATGACCTGTCTTCAAATACCGGTGCCATCATAACTTGAATTCATGGTTTTTTCCTTTTCCTCACTTGTCTTTCAACTACCTTCACCCTTATCTGAGCATGTGATTTTCCCTTTTTGGTTTCCATCAGTGACACCATGCTTCCTCTCTGTCCAGCTATAACCTCTTCTCTGTTTTCCTTTACATTTGTTAGTTATATTACTCCCCTCACTTCATCTTGTTTCACCATTTCACATGTTTCACTTATGTCACAGTATCCTGCAATCACCCATTCATTCCTTTCCTCATCCAGTACTTGTTCTTGAGGTCCTTTCACCTTCACCAGATCGTACCATCCACACATCCTTCCCTCGTTTTTTATCTTGACTTCCCCCCCCACCACCACCCTTTGATATTAGATGTCTCTTCCTGGAGACTTTTCCTTTACTTCTCTTGATCCTCATCCAAAGCACCTAATACTTGCATTATTATCTATGTCTTAATAATATTTCAGGTAGTCTGTCTGTGTATCTATTTGTGTGTGTGTCAGATTGTCAGTATGTTTATCTGTCCTGTCTGTTCCTCCAAATATTGTTCTACAATGGCTACAAGCTCTATAGAGACCTATCCTGGCAAAGCTGCAGTGCTTCATCCCTTCTTTTTCACACTCAGATGCTCATTCCACTGTTTACCCTGCCAGCTCCAATACTCGGCCATATTTGTCTTTAACTCGGATACCACATTCCTCTTCTCTCCTCTCCTCACCTCACATACCCCATTTTATGCATGCAGTTCCTCACATGGTAAAGTACAGTGTTATGAAGCTCACAGGTAACTTATGCACCTTAGTACACAACGTATTAGTCTCTAACTTCATTCAACTTCACCATAGAAAAACTCATGGTTACAGTCAATGCACGGGTTTCTCTTTTATTTTTGGTATACATTCAAGAATGTATGCAATTTTTCAGTCTTATTATCCTAATTCTTGTTTTGTATTTCCTGTCCTCATTCTTGTATTGTTTTTCCTATCCTCAGTCTTGTTCTGTTTTCCCCATCCTCATTCTTGTTCTGTTTTTCCTGTCCTCATTCTTGTTTTCTTTTTCCTGGATTAAATGTGACTTAAGGGTTAAGGGACTGAATAGGGAGGCTGTCAGAGATCGAGCAGCGTGGAGAGCCGCCATTAGGTGACCAAGGCCGACACATGCAAGCATGTTGGAGCCTTCAAAAACGAAACGAAACGAAACTACTCCCCCTCAGTGTGAAATGTCTCTCTGAAGCTGAATAAATTATCCTGAGATGGCAAAGGTATAAGAGGTATCATGATACAAAAGGATTTAATGGAGACTGCCTGTAATCCGTTTTGTACGAGGGTTCTCTCATAAGCTGTACAGATTCAATGAGTGGTAGCAAGGATTAAGTGTAGAAGGCACTTGTGCAGAAGGAGTATATTATTGGAAGTAGAGCTAGGATGATGATGATGATGAAGATAGTAATTGTTCTTGTTAACATGGCACCTTAAAGACCTTTCTTTTAGCAGTATTAATAAGACATGGTGGATGGTACTTTGGAGGCCTTTGGCAGGTGTTGATCTTGGTTGTACTAGAATAATAAGACTAACCTTTTCATTTTACAAACTTAATAATTTGGTGGTAGCATGCATAAAACAATGGCACTGACCCCAGCAGCCCAGGAGGCTTATAGTCATTGTACTGAAGGTTCTTGGTGGTTTAGTGGTTAGGATGCTCCAGTTGGAGTGATGTCCTTCCATAGATGTGATCCCCAGGAGGTGAATGGGAGTTTGTGAATGAAGTACTGTAATGCCTTGGGGAAAGTTGGCTGCTCATCCACCCTGAACCCACTTAGACTGGGGATGGCTTCTTTGTTTTATTCTTGCTGCCTACTGACTTTTTTATTCAGCTTGGGGTAGATTAAATGCAGGAGGGGTTAGACCAATGCTATAGGGGTTAGACACACACTTATTAAATGCTGGAGGGGTTAGGCAGATGCTGGAGGGGTTAGACCCACAATTAACACCAACACTTTCTATACAGATATTTGATAAGGTTAATAAAAATCATCTGGCAGCAGCAAGACTAAACTAAAAGGATGTCTCCCAGAGTCAAGGTGTCAAATGTACTGTACTGTGTTAGCTTAGTCTCGGGCTCCTACACCACAGAGGGGGTACAGGCAGGTCTTACAAGTTGGATTGCAAAAAAGGGATCGTGAAATTTGTATGTTGGGGTACATACAGTAACTTAAGGGAAAACTAGAGTTAGGTTAATGGAACCTGCTGATGTCACCAAATTTGGGTCTAAATTGCCCATTCTTGTATCACTGGATTTCTTGTGTAGCTGATGCATGTATAACGGGACCTGCCTGTAGTATGAGATTGGCTGTTGCTTTTTTCTGTCTTTCCTTTTTATTGAAGGGGATTAAGGTACATGGATTAGAAATGAAATTTGTAGTCCATACTGTAGTTATCAATGGATTTTTTTTTTTCTTTTTATTCAGTACTATATTTTTAAGCCTATGTAAGTATGCAGCATACAGGTAGTAGGATTCAGATTCATGAACAAATTTATGATCAGTTTCCTGATGTAAGTTTGACTTATTTTAGCAGGAATGACAGAAAGGATGCAGAATATTTCCATCTCACAGTCTTTATGGTGGAAAACAAAATAATTAAAAAAAATATTCTTAGAAGTTTATTTTTTCACAGTTGGACAGAGCAGGAAGGCTTCAGAGTCTTCCTTAAAAAAAAAAAAAAAATGTGCAGGGGAAAAAAAAAAAATGAGTTGAATCTTCCCATACCTTGTTCTTTCTGCAGAAACAGATTTGAGGTACAACATGAAATCAGTCATATGCTTGAGTTACAACAGGAAATTGATCATACATTTGTTTGTGAATCTGGCTGCCCACATATTCAGCAACAAACCCACTCATATCACAAAGCGCTGTGTTGTCATCAGCTTAGGAGACTCACTAGCACCTCCTCCTTCACATTTTATTTTACATGGCAAATAAATGTTCCTCTTTATGTATGTGGAATAAGCTAACTAACTGAACTGATTTCTTCTATCAGGCCTTTTCTTCCTCTCAGGACTGTGCCTAACCCCATTGTTAGGTGGGAAAGAGGTCTGGATGATGATGATGATGATTTGCATTGTCTGTAAAGTACATTTTTGTATCCAAGGAGTGTTTGAGGTTTGGGGTTATTGTTGACATAATATACCACCTTGGGACGAGTAACGTCTCGTCATCGTTGTCTGGATTAAGTAGCCTAGTCATAGGCACGTACTCATCTGATGGAGCAATAAAGACTTTGATGATGAACAGATAGAGAGCTTGTTATGCAATCTGTGATGGTACAATCATCATCATTATCATCCAGACCTTCTTTTTCACCCCAAGGTGAGGTGAGGTGTGGTAGGATCCAGAGAGCCAGAAAAAAATTAATAGAATGAAATATTGTACTGTACTAGAGTTTGACCAGTTGAATGTTCCACACTCTCCTTCATTCAGCATTCGAGTACAAAAATGGGTGAAATAAGGTACAGTACAAGAGAGTATGAAGGATCAATATGCAAAATAGCTAAGGAAGATGTACTAGAAGGTCTAAAGCCAACTGGGGTACAGCCAAGCTATCTCATGTTTTTGTTGACGTCCGCTGTATGGTGAAATATCGTCACAATATCCTTTTATACTTATTTTTAGGGCATTATAGTAATTAATTTACTTAGGAAGAGGAATAATGCACTCATGTTTTGTCTTTGGGTAAATTTTGTAGGAGTTATGAAAATAATCTTACTCTTAAGTTACACAGTATGCCACATTTTTTTTCAGCCCGAATGGAATGGGTTTACTAATGGAAGAAATGCTGGGGTAGTTGAACCCTTTTGTGATTGTAAAAGATCTCTAATAACAGACCTAATTTGTTGGCTCTTCCGTTAGCTCTGGGTCTAAAAAAGCATGGTTTCAGTACAGTATGAGCTTTTGTGAATTTCCTCGGAAAAAAGTGGTACTCTTAACAAAGAATAACTACATTATTATTATATTTAAAAATGGAATACTTAGATTATTATTATTATTATTTAAAAATAGAACACTCATATAGTCATAAAATTAACACATCCAGACTTTTATATGTGAAAAGATTTTGGTGGATTAATCTTCCATGATTAACTTGCTTCTCTTTCATGAATGCAATCTGGTGGTAGCCAGACTAAAATCTTGCCATGTTGAGGGCCCCCTTCAGAGGCTGACATACTGGTAAATATTAGTCCCTAAGAACTGAGATTCCTCCCATGGCTAAGCAATATGCTGTACTGTATAGTCCAGATACAACCAGAAGGAAGTCCTTAACCCTATAAGAGCAAAGTGCTTTCTTCTACTTTGGAGGGTTAAATTCTAATGTCCCAAATGTCCTTTATATTTGTTAAAGTAGATTTTGACACAGTAAAATTCTAAAATGTCTCAGCTCTCTTTTGGGATTAACCAAGGTGGACTCCAGCCATCTAAGGGATGGGAGCTTTCCTTAGCAGAATAAAGGTCTCTGACATTGACCAAAATATTATGCTAAATTACCGTGGCCCCTCTTTATTTATTAATTACCCGAGCCATCAGTTAGAAGTTGAAGGTTAAGCAATAGATAATGAGTCCTGTGGGGTTGCAGTAAAGGGCCTTTACTGCATTTTCATAGTAAAAAATATTGGTCCACTTTTTAGTTGAACAGTAATGAAACTGATGCAACATGTTGGGAATTTTGTTAAGTTCTGATGATCACATCACTGGGTTTCATAAGTTATTGCTGACTGTCTTGTTATATATCACAAAAGTGCATTAGTTTTTAGTGTCCACAGTAGTACCTAACAATATTTCATTTCCTCTTCAAAAGAAGCTGACTGGGACTTTGGCTAGTGGAGTTAGGAGGTTCCTCTGCACCTCTTCCTATTGTTTTGTAGGTTCTGGATTATGTTTCCAAACTAGATAGGTGTAGATAACATACAAACAGATCAGTGTGTGATGTGCATAATTTATCAGTAATTCTTAAACCATGAGAATGTTATGTTATGTAAATATGAGCATCCTTGTCATGTGGCTATGTCATATGAGAGAAGGCATTTTCCCATTTAGGGAGTGATATCTGATGGTTCAGTCATCAGTTACAACTATCCCACACACATCCCAGACCTAAGTGAGTCTGCACCAGCTACCATGAACAAAACACACTGATTTTTTCTTAGTGCTTCAGTATTTTTGCTGTTACTCCCTGTTGAATGAAATTTTTCATTAAAAATTTCTTGCACTTATCACCATAGCAACATCAAGCAAACCATCATCAGTTTCTTATTTCCATAACAACATCAAGCAGACCATCAACAATTTCTTACCAACATAGCAACATCAAGCAGACCATCAACAATTATCACCCTAGCAACATCAAGCAGACTATCAACAATTTCTTATCACCCTAGCAACAGCAAGCAGACATTCAACAATTATCACTCTAGCAACATCAAGCAGACCATCAGCAATTTCTTATCACCCTAGCAACATCAAGCTGACTGTTAACAATTCCTTACTACTTTGAGAGGAGAGGTTAAAATTCATCATAGATATATTATTTTGCAGATAACCCTTTTTTAATGGAGCAGTTGTTGAGAACAGATTGAAACTCATCATAGTCTTAGTTTTCTAGATGGCCCTTTTTTTCATGGAGCAGTTGTGAGTTGAAGATAAGCAGTTTTTCATTAAAATGTCCATCTCAGAAGAAAGTGGCACTCTCCTTCCCACACTATTTAAGAGTTATGCAGAGGTGGTATGGAGCTGTCTAATCCCATGACATAATGGACCAGTGAGCCTCTATTGTTTCTGTCACTTTAGTACCTGAATATTCATTGCTTTAAGTTCTTGGAAGTCTAAAGTTAATAAAGATGAAAGGCAACAGTGCTGACTTAACCTTGTGTAGGGTTTTATTTGTGAGTTAAATCCTTCTTTGTGAACATTATTTAAATGATAGGATGTAGCTGCAAGGATTTTTTTATTGATCATTTTGTTGACCTACTCTGAAAGGCCTATGTTTTGAAGTTGTTCAAGAATATAGCATTATGGTTAATATGACTTAAAGCAGTTAGGCCTTATGAATAGTTTTAAATACTGTAGATGTGCTTTTATTCATACTTTTTAATACTCTTGAATCATTAAACTCAAAGACATGCCCAGTGGCCAAGAAGAAAAGCTGCCACTTTACAGTAAACCTCAGTGCATAAACTTCTTTGCTGGAGATTTGAGCCTCTGTTTTGAGGGACTGAGTTGCTTGGATCTACAAAACTATCCCAGTCAGTATGCAGGGACATCTTTGATGTCTAGGAAGGGACTAGGAGAATAATCTTAGGTAAATCAGTTTTGGTTGTTCCCTGACACACACACTGGTAGATTCAATGGCTCAAGTGGAGGAAGGCTGACTCAGGACACAGGTTGCCCCTTCATTGAGGTGCTGCAGCCAAAGAATCTTAGTATGCTGACATACAGGCTCAGTGTGCTGACATACAGGTTCAGAGCTGTCCTTCAGTTGACTGACAATGTAGCTGCAACAGCAACTAGCATCAGGACTAAAAAGTTTAAAATGCGTGAGTAGCTGGCCACCAGTTGGAGCTATAGCATTGGTCTACAGCACAAGGTAGAGGGACAATCAAGGAAGTAGTTTTGAAGTCTCTCTTCATTCAGCCTTCACCTGATATGAACAGGTGAGCGACTGTTGCTATGCTGTCCGAAAAAAGATAACTAGATTTTAAGTAGATCTCATATATTCATGCCCATTAGGTCTAAAGATTGGCTTTATCTTGCTCCACACAGGAAGCGACAGTCATTGAGTGTAAGATTTTGGTTCATAATTACATGTTCTTGCCTATACTAAAAGAAATGCATTTTGGGCGAAGTGCGCGGCATGATACCTGTGTTTCCGGAGGTAAAACAAAGAATCTGCTATTAAACAGTAATTCCATTAGTATTAAAAAAAAAAAGATTTATTCAATGGTCATTCTTAATTTTACATCTGTATGTAAAAATGATAATATTATAACCTCTGTTTCTAAGCGGAGTCATGTGTTATCAACGCAGACGCTGAGTCGCTGACGTGATGACGGAGTGGCTTGACTTGCAGGTGAGGCTCTGTTGATGCTCTTGTTATTTCTGCCTTTTTTTGCCACTTTATTATTAGCTAACAAGACTCAGGATAGAATATGAAACACATTGAATCCTTTATTAATAGTTAGCTTGGGTGTATATAGTTCTGGAAGGCTGTAATAAAAAAGGAAGTGATGTAATAATGTAGGTATGTGATCCGCCGACCAGTTAGATACCACTTTGTTGTTATTATTGTGCAAGTTTTGGTGTGCAGTGTAGGTTGTACGTGTACTTATTCCCCAGTTTAATGTTAAGAATAGTCACAGCTGAAGAGACACCCCATCCTTGACCTTGAAATGTCATGTTGAGGCTAGTCACAGATAACGTCATGGCTCTTTGAAGATGGTAAAAACATCAAAAGAAAAAAAAAAAGTGAACGTGACCTTGTGATGCTGAGTAACGACGACAGTGGAAGTTTTGTAAGATGTCACAGTTGTAATGTGTAGCCGTGAAGGTGCTCCTAGTTATGTCAGTAGTTTTTTCTTCAGCCCATTGATGTGTACCAAAACATAAACTATACTGTACAAATTGTTGGCACTTCAGATTGGGAGAACTGCAAATCAACAGTAGGCCAAGGATAACGGGCCGTTGAATTGGCAGTTTTGCCGTGAATACTGTTCATTTAAAAGCTAAGAAGCTTGTTAGAAAGTGCAAGGTAGGTTTTTAAAACCAACTTTTTTTTTTTTTTTTTACCGATTGTTCCAACAGAGCATTGAATTTGGAGAGATGGCAGTGTTAGGTCAGGTTAGCATAATAGCTGTGTTGTAATACTTTGGGGTTCCATCAGACAGAACAATATTTCTACAGCTATGACATAAAAACTCCAACAGTGTGGAGCCCTTCACAAATAGTAATAATACAAATCAAACAGTAACAAGAATGGGCTTATAGATGTCATCGCCCCTTAATTGCACCAAGGGATGTAACCTATTAAGTAGTTTTGTTTATTTTATATTTTGTGCATGCCAGACAGTTTTCATTAGTTCAGGATAGGTCCCCAAACTGAAGTGGCTTGATACCGTCTGTAGTAATGCATTGAATGTGATGATACCAATGTCTTTGTGTTTTAATCATGCTTCCACCAGCCAAGTTCATTCAGCTTAAGAGAACCCCAGACTGAAGAGGTTATTGGAGGTAAGTTCTAACCTATACCAAAGGTGAATAAAATCACTGGGTAGGCTAGCAGAAAAAAAAAAAAACTTTTTTGTATTCAGCTTATAACTTTTTGAACTTGAAGGAATGTCAGCAGGTATGTAAAATGTTTTGGTAATTTTTTGAGTTCATCCAGTACTTGGCTTGGCAGTAAATGTATATATTTCCCTTATTATTTAATGTGGTTTGTACAGTTTTGTCTTGATTTCCATTGGAAATTTTGAGATTTCTCCCCTATCCTCCCTAGAAGTTAAGTTGAATTACAAGCCATACCTCACAACCTACAATAATCTGCAGACCCTATACAATTCTTACCGGTCTTTCGGTCTCAAAACTTACTGGTAATATCATCTGTTAGCAGGAGCAACAGCAGCAGCAGCAGCAGCAGTAATGGTTACAACCTTAGGCTCATCTGAATGTGAACCTAGTGGACTGTAAGCTAAAGTTGCCTTTCCCATCCTCCTTCCAGATGATAGAAAGGGAATTTAGGGACATTTGTAAAACCAGGCAGCTCCACCACCCAGTTATATCAGTACTGCCACATGAAGGTGTCTTTCTTCAAGATTGGTACCACCATAGAGTGAGCTGTTACTGGCATCTCTTGGCTTCAGGCTGCAGTTTCATTTTTGCCACCTGTTAGGAGAAACTGATTTATCAGCTTCTCCAGTTCATAGTAGTAGGGGTTTGAGTCAGAGAGAGGGCAGTCTGATGGCAGAGGATAGGGTGACATGGAGGCAGTGAATTTATGGCCACCCCTTCCAGGATTAAGACATCTGGCTTTACTGTATATAGAAATGGATATTTTAATAGAAAAGGTTGATAGTTTGAAACATATCCCAGACACAATGAGGACTTCCTGAGTGTATGAATGTACCTGTGTTGTGCTTTTGTTATACAAAATGTACAGTACCTGAGTCAGGAAATGGTTTAGATAATTGTGTGAATTTCTGTTTTAAAACTCATGTGCCGGCCGGGTGAACAAGTTAAAGTACCCTTTACTGTATGGGTTTACCTCTTCACTACCAGGGATCTCCTTAGCTGAGGAAAATTGTATGGTGGTGGCAAGAGGATAATGATGAGACATTGCCACAGCAAAGGGGTTGATGGTGGTTGTCAGAGACCCTGTCACTACATGGGATGGTGCTGGAGAGGGACTCTTTTACAGGGTGGGACCAGTATAATCAGGCAGTGGAGCTGCCTGATTATATAAATGTCCCTCACTCCTCTTTCTGACCCCCAAAAGGAGGATGGTGGGCTGTGGGAGAAGGGCAACTTTTGTCTGTTGGGTTCAGGTTTATGTAAACCTGGGGTTACAACTACTTCTACCAATACTCCTACTTAGGTTGTCCTCAGAGGCAGTTGAATAGTTTTACAGTAGCAAGAAGAATAAAGACTGTCATGGTGAAGAGGCTCGGCTGAATGTAATCATATGGCATCAGTAGAAATGGAACAGACATCTTGAAGAAGAAATAGTTTGGCCTGCAATAACTGAGAATATGAAAATGGTTAATCCTGTGTGGTTCCATTGAGATATAATGACCCAGGGTTAGGCTATCTTTGTTAACTACATTAAGGGTAGATGACTAGCCTATTTCTTCCTGTGATTACATTACATGAATGGAAACCTCCAACCAGCCTGTTTCTCAAGATGCCATTCTGTCTGTCTGTCTCTGTTTCCAGATGCCTTAATACTATAAGAGGTGGCTGCAAACAAATCACCTCCATGTCACTGTTCTCAGGCATTTGGCTGCCCCCTCCTTTCATCTTAGCCCCCCCCCCTCACCCTCCACTCCATCCCTCCATCTCATCCGTGGTCTATCCCTCCGCCTCACTCACATACACTCTTCTAACCAGTCTCATTCTCTGTCCTCTCCACATGGCATTACATAATTAAGAAAGAGAAAAAAGAAATTCATTTACCTCTCGGGGATGAAACCTATGTTCCTGACAAGGCCGTCAATTCAAAAGGGGTATTACCTTTAGACTACCGGGATTTATTTGACATCTGGTTTATTACAGCTTTTTTGGTTATTCATGAAGAAGGTGTAACAGGTAAAACACTGAATAAACCCTACATCCTTTCTCAGCATCTGGTGTTTTAGAAAGGCATTACAGTACAGTGTATTATGTTAGAGGGTGTAAAATGTATTTCACTGTCCTGCCGTATTTCTCATGTGGAGTTAACAAGTTAGGGGCGATATGAATGAATATTCGTGTATACAGTTATGTCCTTTTTTTCAGCTTCAGGGTAAGAAATATAGTAGTTTGTTTTTAGTGTACAGTATACTGTATTTCATTTTTGAAATGCCATATTTTGATAGTTTTCCCAGTAGGGGGTATCAGGTGCTTGTAAATAGATTATGCCTCAGTTAAATAGATTGTGGTGCAGTTGACTGAGCTAATTTGCAGACACTGGCAGGTGTGAGACTGGGCATTGGGCAGGTGGTCTGGCAGATGTGTAGGCTAAAACTTCCTCCCCAGTGCATGATACTATGTGGTTTGCAGGAAGGGAGAAGTTTACATTGGTTTCTAATCAGCTGACCAGCTCTGATTTGCAGTGTCTGTGAATTGACCTCTTCAGTATGGTATGATTTTTTTTTTTTTCTTTACTGCAGTTTTTGTTCTTTGGTGGTGTCTGGGTATTCCTCCCCCCTCCCCGTCTTTTTTTATTGGGGGGGGGAGAAGCACCTCTTGCAGGCTTTCAACCCCTGGCTCATTTTCCTAACTAGAATATATAATTAGGTCATTAATTCAAACTGCAGAATGTTAAGCACTCCAAAATTGCAGAATACAGTAAGAATTTAGGGGACATGCAGTATAATGGGAAAGCAAAATATTGAGATTGTACTGTAGGTTGAGTTTAACACATGTTTAGTAATGTATGTTAATTGACTAAGCCTTAAGTCTGTTACAGTAGCTATAAGAAAAAGAAAACTGTTGGACTATGTAGATTGTACTCTAGATGGGAGACAGTGTGGGTATGGTAGTGTTGATTAAATACAGTACAGTACTGTAGTTCATAAGTAAAATAAAGTAGTTTTGGTGTAAAGCCTTTCTGCTGCTTAAGGCTGAGGACTAAATATAAAGAGTTTGTACTTTTCCCCCTCAGTATGGTATCTGTAATTTTTTTCTGACTGCCTCAGTTTTGAAAATTGCATTGTTCACACAGAGGTTTTTATGTACAGTATATGCATAGAACACAATAGCTTCAGAATTAGTATTGAGGAATTTCATTATTAAAAAGTACGGTAGTACAAAGATGAGCTCAAATGGTTTCAAAATGGCTAAAGGGATTGAGAGAGAGTTGTTGCAGTGCTGGGGTCAGAAATTACAGCATCGTCGTAAACCTCTTCACTTACTGGAACTATACCCAGAGCTGGATGAAGTTAAAAGCAGCGAGAATAAAATTTATCAGTGCCTGTGGCTGCATTGTAAGTGGCATGGCAGGCTTCATAATACCTCTTCAGAGTTATTTATTTTGCATATTACTCCTTAAAATTGTCATGTATGTTCCTTATATCATTGTAATATTGACAGTTTTCGTAGCATACAAGAGGGTACTAATGTAGTACTGTATGTTATGAGAAGAATAATTCACTAAGGAAGAGGTGTTAGGAAACCCCGAAGCCACTTAGAATTATACTTGTAGTAACTGAAGGAGTTGAAAGCTGATGATGAAACCAGGGGTAGGATTTTCAAAGGTGCTTGCAATAGATTTCCTCTCAGATTAGTTTTTGCAGAATGGCCATTGACATTAGAGGTGTTCCTAGTCATGAGTTCTTTTGTCAGAATTAAGTCTTGATTACAATTGGAAAAGTGTCATAGCAGTTTTGGATGGAGAGATAAAGAGGGAAAACAGTAAAAACTTTCCATGTCTCCAGTTGTTCTTTAAAAAATAAATAATGGTTACAACTAATCGGTTGTAAATATGTCCGAGAATCCTACCCCAGTCCTGCATACCTAACTCCGTGCATCTGGGTGACATCTTTGTTGCTGCTATCAGACAGTTTTATTCAACGTGAGAGAGCCACCATTGAAGGGATTTATTAAACCTGTATATAAACCCCTCTGATTACAAGGTTCTATCCAGAGTTGAACAAAATTGTCAGCAGATGGTGAGAAGAAAATGGAAAAGATGTCCTCCGGATAAATGGTTTAAAGTTAAGGGGGTTTGTATTGGTCTGGCCTGTAACTCTTCTCTGTGTTTGGTGTGTTTTAGGTGGCTGCGTAATTGTGTCGGGGTTCTGCTTTTTCTAAACAGCATCGATATGGATCATAACAAGGTACAGTGACAATGTTCCCACCCTGCTTCCCACTTCAGTAACAAAAACCCCTTTAGTGTTAAGGCTGTGAATAATCTGTCTGGATGATGGTGCGCTTTTTCAGGCATTGCTTATGCTGGACAGTGTAACAGGTTTTAATGTCAGTAGATCGCAGTTTTATCCTGGATTTGTCCGGAAAATGCAGTTAAAGTCACATGAACCAAAATTCAGGAGGATATTGTTGAGGTAATTGTAGTATTAGATATAAGTGCTGTATAAACATAAGTTCATTTCCTGGCTGTTATGGAGCTGCAGTGGACTCCCTCATTACTTACCTTTATGGTCCATTTGTAGCTCCAAATACAATCAAGAATCGAACCCAGTTAATGGAACATATATTATATCCTGAATTTTGGCACAGTTGTTTTTAGACATCTCATAAACAGATAAAAGCTTGTTGATGGAGTTGGTGCTGATTTGTCCAAAATGCCTGTCATGTGTCCAGCAGTTTTGACTATAGTTTTGATACAGTCTAGTTATTTGGCAGATTATGATTTTACATGGGTCCAGGGTGGAATAATGTTGCAGAGTTACCTTAATATTGGTCAGATGCAGTAAGGGAGCTGGCTGTTACTTCATTCAGCATCTCTGGTAGATTTTTTCAAAGCTGCTTCAGATAGCCATTCTCAGTAAGCAAAATTATGGATACTATTTGATGTGCATAATGACATACCAGTATATAGTGCTTAGTGGACTATAAGAAAGTGTAGAACAGTGCAGTATGTTGAGAACTGAACCTCCATTGTGTGTTATGATTCAGTACAGTACCATTTATCAACAACACTCACAAGACATTTCATGCTTTAACTGTACTGTAGATTTATTTGTGCATTGAGACACTAAATTATTATCCTAACATTATACCATTGCATATGGAACATTAATGCTCACATATTTATATTTTATTGTGAAGATAAAGCAATTTCACACATTGTCAAAACTCTTTCACATCTCGGACTTCTTTTTTCCGGGCAGTTTCCAGAAACTGTTCAAAGGCTGTTAACTGACTTTTGGCACAGGGTTTAGCTCAGTCCACAGAAGATGTCAGCTGTACCGAGGCCAGCCTCATTATGGGAATTCCTTAAGAGGAAGCATGGCATCATGATTTGCTGTGATAACAGATTGGGGTGGAGAGGTACCATATATGAGGGAGGAGAGGAGATGAGCTGGAGAGGGCAACTTAGTGGTGGAGGACAGGGTAATTTGGAGGCAATTAATTTGTGGCTTGTCTTTCTAGGATTAAGACTTTTGGTTATATATATATGGAGGTAGGTTGTCCTGCTTGAACCTTCTCCACATATAAAGAAGGCCCAGAATACCGGACTGAAAATGTTTGTACTTTTGCAGTAACAGTAATTCCAGTAGGTTGGTATATTTCTTACATTTGAGCAACTTAATAGCATTGTGTGGCTAAGACATTGTTATATTTGACATCTGTATTACAGTACTTTCACTGTACAGTATTTGTATTTACCAGTAATCCAGCACTGCACAGGGTATTTTATTGTTTGGCTTTATTTTTTGCCAATAGTGTACACTACTATGACTAAACTATTTCTTCATTAATAGGTCCTTAGCTAAAGACTTAAATTTGAGATAAGCTAATGGAGAAATGATTGTTTTGCATATTTCAGTTCACTGAAAGTGAATAAAAAGAGGTTTTGTGCTGTATTGTAGATGGTAGCTTAATTTGAGCATTAAGCACAAGCCTGGCCAGGTGTAGCGGACTGGAGTTGTGTGCCAATGATTGGGCAGGACGCATCATTAATTAACATGTTTAATTAAAGGAAAGAAGGATTCACCTCAAGATTCAAATGTCAAGTCTTTGTTATGTCATCGTCTTTAGTGCAGTAAGTTTTTGCAAGTGTGGTAGTTTCTTTCCATAATTAATGGTATCAGAGCATGATGCCATCTGAGTCCCCCCAACCCCATGCCACCTCACCTCATTCTCCACCCCTCGTGACTGGCTCACAGAGTAAGGAGTCTGTTAGCTGCTCTGCCTGTTGAAATGAGCTAGGAAATTGCCTGTTTTTGTATCGCTGGAGTTAGCTTAGATCCAGGGCTCTGACCTTCTCTTTGGAGCTGGTATCAGAAGACAGACTAGATAGAAGTGTTTATATACGAAAGTGTCTGAGTCCAATTAATTAGAGCTTGCATGATGCTGCTAAAAGTTTATATGGATAATCCAAATTTTAGTGTGTACGATAGCTGCATAATAATAGTGGCAGTTGTCCACACTTGCTTGTATTGTCTGGTGCCCAGAAGCTGAAATTCTGCTGTAGGATGAGAGACCCAATAATTATTGTGTAGGTGACTATGATCCTAACTAAAGCATGTAAAAAATTACAGTATTCACTAACCTCATCTTAGAGTACAGGTATAAGTACATGATGAATACCTGATTTGTGGCTTTTGTGAGTTGTATCTGTTACAGCTGTAATATTTGTCACATTTTATGTAACAGTCTTCTTTTGTGTTGTTTGGGTCATTGTTCAACTAATTCATGGTTTACCCAGTGTGGAGTAAGCTCAGTAGGATATTTATTTGTTATATTATTGTACTAATATTATTCTGACAAGTCTGAGTGCTTTAATATTTTAGATAGTAGAGAGTATTTTAGAAGTTTGATTTGCCCAGCTGACAGTCTCATTGACCTGCTTAATTTGAACAATGCAGTGTATCCAGTTTTGACTAAGAGATGCAGTTATGTACAGATTTATTATTGTATGCTTATTGTTGTACCAGCACTTGTTTTACAGTTGTTTCAGTGTACTGTACTTAATTTTTACCAGATCACTTTGTTTTGGTGATTTTTGATAGAGAGAGAGAGAGAGAGAGAATGATATCAAACAGTTTTATGGCAAAGTGTTGATCCTGAAGCACATGTTTCAGTAGAAATGATTCAGTACTTGTAAAAATAAAACACTTGGGGGAATGTTTGTGTCTGGTAAAAATAGTGAAGTCTTTAGTCTGAAATGATTGTTGTGTATACCCAGGAAGCTGCTTACCGTTGTGTATGAGTAATCATTGAATTGTAGAGATAACTTTGATTATTTGGTTCTGGTGGTGGTGGATGGAATAGGCTAGTGTGATGGCATGTGGTGGAGGTTGGTGATGTACTGTAGTCATTCCCGGTGGTGGTGGAGTGTCAGTGATGTAGTTTGTTTTGGGGAAGAGGTTATCAGTAATTTTGTCATATGATTTTGTAAGAGTTTGTTGTGGTTGTGGTTGATTATTAATGCAAGAACATTGATCCAGGTAGCTGTTTATCAGGTGGAAGTTATTTCTTGGGAGTTGTCAGTGTTGTTGGCTGTAGACTGATCTTTTCAGTACATTGTCTTGCATATCAATGTAAGTGGTTAACTCCTTCAGTCTGAGGATGTACTCTATTTTATTTCTTCTTGCTACATCAGTGTGACTTAATTGAACATGAGAAGGCCTCTGTTATGTAAGGGGATATTTAAAGTTGTTCATAATTCTGCCAGTTTGAAATTTCTTGCCTAAGCTGAATAAAATTATTGGAAAACAACAATAATTTTATAAGACATCATTGAAGTGTGTGTGCAATTTTGATACTGGAGTAAGATATCTAGGAGAGAAATATGGTGTTCAGTAAGTTCAGATTGTCTATTTATTTTATTTTTATTTTTATCTCTGTAGTCTTTTTTTTTTTTTGCTATGAAATCCACAGCAAATTGCAGAAAAAAGAAACAGTCAAATTTCCATCGCTACTAAAATGGCTGATGTGGTACATTCCCTCAGTTTACAGTGTCATTGTGCCGGAAAAGCATTTTGAAACGGATCCCTGACTTACATCAAGGAATTCTCAGGATTAAATGTTTTTGTAGTGTTAGATACAGGCCGTAACCATAGTTGTAGCCCGAGGTTCATCTGAAATGTAAACCCAGTGAACTGCAGACCGAAATTGCCCCTCTCTGCCAGTCATCCATTCTCCTTTCATGAGTAGGATCATTTCTGTTACCAGGCAGAGCGACCGCTTGGTTATATCTATGCCACCAAGTGAAGGCATCCCTCTATAACACAAGCATTTGTATGTAAAATGTGATGTTTTAGAACTCATCCTCTGCTTATAACAAAGACTACTCATACTTGATTACAATGGCAGGTAGTGTAACTTATACACTACAGTAGTTTCTTGCAATGGTAGGTGCATTAGTTAATAAAATAGTAATGGAAGACAGTGAAGTTAAGTATTTTACACCACAGTAGTAGATATTGTTTGGTTATATGTTTTTGCTCTGACATGTGGGCAACTTCTCAATTCCTGTTCAACCCTTCCTAGGCTATCCCATTGGTGGTGGGGTTGGCAGTGGTGGTGGGCACTGCAGTCGCTGCCAAGCTGTACCTGTCCCGGCGCCGTGGCCCACCCAAGCTTCTGCAGGACCCCACCGTCAAGTATCCACTTGAGCTGGTGGAGAAGGTTGAGTTGACGCACGACACAAGGCGGCTCCGTTTCAAGTTGCCTTCACCTGATCATGTCCTTGGTAGGTTGAGTCCGAGGTTTAACTGATGGCAAGAAGTAGTAGACTGAGAATGAGGTGAGAGAGAGGGAAGGTGAAGTTGAAATATGGCACAAGGAGACTGTGATTCAAATTGCCATTACCTGATCATGTCCTCAGTTGGCTGATCCTCCATTTTATTTTTATTTATTTATTTTTGGTGGTTAGGAGGAAGAGGAGAGGTAGACTGAGATGTGTTATGAAGTAGAGGTGGGATGTAGTTATTTTGGTACTGACATAGATTGCATAAGTAACATACAAGGGAATATTAAACTGTTATATGCAGAATTAAACTGTTAGGAAGATGTATTATCATGCCTCATAAGCTGAGAAGACTGGAGAATACAGGACCTTATCTTGAACTCACACTCATAATCTCCAATCACTGTTATCTAATACTGGTTCATATCTCAGATGGTGCACCTTCTCCTTGTGTTCTGCTGTCAATAACATCAACTTTCTAGCCATGAGAGTCATTTCCTAAGTTGAATAAATTACCTAACAGTAGTGAGAATGAAATTATAAAGGCATCTTGGTCCTGAGGGGGTTATTATATCTGTTATCTCTTTCTGGTTCATATCTCTGATGCAGAACCGTCTCCTTGTGTTCTGTTGTTAAGATAAATAAATAAATAAAATAACTTGATAACCATGAGAAGTATTCCCTTAATTGAATAAATTTTCTGACAGGGTTAGGAATCAAATGATCTTGGTACTACAACGGTTTAAATCTGTTATCTCTTAAGTCTAACCTTCTTGTAAGCATTGTGACTATGTGGACAGATTTTTAAGTTGGAAAAGTGCTGATCCCACATTTCATCCATGTTAGAACAAAAAGCAAGGAATAAATAAGTAACCCCTCCTCCTTCTCCTGCTCCTTATCATCATCATCATCAGCAGCAGCAGCCCAGTATTTCTTCCCACATACAGAGATGAAGGGAGGTAGGGTCCAAACACAGAGAACAGAGAGACATAATAGTGGGAGGGAAAATGAAAACATACATAAATGAATAATAATACAGGGAGAGTCTGTGACCTTGGAACACTGGCTGCTGAGATTAACAAACAAACTTACAAGTGATTCTTATAAGTTTGATTTGTTTTTGTTGGAAGCAGAGGAGCGTAAGATTACTTTCTCTCTCTTTTGTTCTTTCTGGGCATAGAGAGAGAGGAGGGAGAGTTTGTGTGTGTGTGTGTGTGTGTGTGTGTGTGTGGTGGTGGTGGGGAGGGGGATAATGAAAGGAGTGTAGGAAATTCCCATCTGTTTTCTTCCTAAAAATTGGAATGTTAGTTATGAGAGGGAGCTAAGTGTCAGTTTGTTTTCCTACCAGTGTATGTGGAATCATTTGAAGGTAGTATGAATGAGATAAAAATAATGTCCTCATTCTGAAATAAATACATGTGCTTGTTCTGAAAAAAATGTATATATTATAGCCCTATAGTGAAGGGAGGTACAAGCAGTCTACACTACATTGTGAGACAGGCAGATAAGGAATGATTATTGGCTGTTTTATATCTGAGCATGATATGTAAAGGTGAAAGTGAGCCCCTGATATCCCAGGGTTAACCCTCTGAATATGGTTTATGTTTTATTTCCAGACGACTGCCGGGTATATGAAACATACGTAAGGACTATCATGTATAGTAGAGTTTTACTAAGGCTGTAATCTCTGTTCAAACAGTGTTTCTTAAACTTAATAAAATCCACAAGAATATTAAAATAAATCCCTGCGGCCAGAGGGTTAATACTAAAACACTTGTGAGGATAGTAAATGATTAGACAGCCTTCTGGCTTTCGTTATGCACTCAGCAACACAATAAAAAGGTCAGACTACTTAGGTATGTGCATCATGTGTTTCAGTAATTATGTTTATAGTAGCATTGCCTTCTTTGCAGTTTTAGGTTTAATAATGTGACTTAGTTGTCCTGATATGTGTTATTGATGGTTTTTTCTCATTTTAATTCCCCTGGAGAAGATGAATGTTAAATGCACTTATATGTGAGAGATTGGGTGGGTTTTTTCTTATTTTAATTCCCCTGGTATAGTTGACAGTTAGCACTATGTTCCTTATTATTCCACACCTTGGTAGGTTATAGATTTGTGAAAAGTTAGCCTGTGATGGTTAGAGATTCAGAGCTGGATCCAATTTCATAAACACGTTCAGTCATCTGTGCCGTAACTAATATATATACAGTATATTTTTTTTACAGGAATGGCAGCATGACAAGGCATGGCTTTGTGATATTAAGGCTCCCTGGATTATGTTCTTACTTGGATAAAGACTTCTTAGATTTTGATCATACTTAAATTGAAAGGGAAAACCATTGTACATTTGTTTTGCTTTCAGGTCTGCCAGTGGGTCAACACATCTATGTGTCGGCGCGGGTGGGGGGGCAGCTGGTGGTGCGGCCCTACACACCTGTATCATCTGACCACACCCTTGGACACATGGACCTTGTCATTAAGGTACTGTATGTATCTGAGATTTGATTGATGCCTTTATTGTTGTCATTGTCATCATAATCATCATCATCATCATCATCATCACTTAAACGCCTTGTTTCCTCCATCATCTCCAACATTGTGCTTCCTCTTACTACTCCCAGACAGGGTATGGCCATGACAAAACTACCTCCTGGCTACTTAATCCTCACACACCTCCCTCACTCTAAAACACCCCATCTTAAGTGGAATTAGGGTTTGATGATGATGTTATACAAGATCTTCAAAGTATAAAGGTGTGGTAACCAACAGTTAACTTCCACCCACACTTGTGAACCCCTGGACCCCTCTCCCTCCTTTCCCCCATATGAACCCCTCAACTCCTCCCTCACCTAATTCTTCCCTCTTTTGAACCACTCTCCCTCTCATTCCCCTCCTCCTCCTCATTATCATCATCATCCTTCCCTCCTTTCCTTCTTCTTCATATCGTTACAGTTCATCTTCCCCTCTTCCTGTAACGTTCACAGTCCTATTTTCCGTCCTTTTCTGACCTCCACAGTCCATCTTTCCTCCTTCCTATGACCTCCAATTTTCTTTTGTATCATCATCCCTACTTTTTTTTTCTTTCTTTCATTCTTTTGTTCACTACCAAACAGTATGGTGAGGTAGAGTCCAGAAAATAAGTAAAGAGCTGGAGGGAGAACATACACTGACATAAACCTCTCCTTTTGTGCAACAGGTGTACTTCAAGAATGTACACCCAAAGTTCCCTGAGGGTGGTAAGATGAGCCAGCACCTCGAGGCCCTTAAAGTGGGAGAAACCATTGAGGTGCGTGGGCCGTCAGGGCTGCTGCAGTACCGAGGACGTGGTGTGTTTGCAATTAGGCCTGACAAGAAGTCCCCACCCACACTCTTCACTGCCAGTAAAGTCAACATGATTGCAGGTAAGGGCAGTTTACTGTTCGATTGTTTTGTTTTGTTTATAAAGGCTCCAACATGCATGCATGGATCTGCCTTGGTTACCTAATGGTGGCTCTCCATGCTGCTCAGTACTCATTGGCAGCTTCGCTGTGCAGTCCCTAATCTCTGAGGTCACACTCTGGTTTAGGATTACATTGCATGCTGTCAGGAAGATGCTGTGTGCACACTTCACTAAATTCATGGTTAACATAATTGCAGGTAAAAGCAATGTTTGATTGCTGGAGTAGCTGGGGTGGTTAAATTCATTTAGACGTAGGATAAGAACTTGTTATATTGCCATCAGTCTCAGCAAGAAAATTCCTCATGCTCTCCTTACTTCATCTAAGGTCTGCATGATCGCAAGTACTGTAAGAACATTGTTGATTTGCTGTTGTTCTGGGCTTAACCGTTTCCTGTCAGGGGCGCTTGTAAAAAATTGCTCTGGTGCGCGACTGTAGCTGAAGTGCTATGCAAACAGTCGTGATGTGATGCTTTACTACTACTACCCGCAGCAAAGTTTCTATTCATCGTAGAGAGCTCAATTTGGTCTTGTTTTGAGGCTTAGTAATTGTACTTTATCATACTATTTAAAAAAAAAAAACACTATACGCAAAATAAAATTTAAAAAAGCGAGTAGAATTTAGCTTGACATGCAGTCCTGGAGAGATGTATTTCTACTAATGCTCATAGCAAAGTTACTATTCATTGTAGAGAGCTCAGTTTGGTCTTGTTTTGAAGCTTGTAATTGTACTTTATCATACTATGTTTAAAAAAAAAAAAGCAGTATATGTAAAATAAAATGCCAAAAAAGCGAGTAGAATTTAGCTGACATGAAAAATTTTTTGCACTTAAAAAAAATTCTGTCCCCCCAAAATCTATTCAACATAATATAAATTTTTTTGTTCCATAATGTAACTATAAATTTCCTTTCTAATGATGTATAATTTATTGTATTTGGAGCAGTGATACCGCAAAAAAATAAAAATGGACAGGAAGATGTTCGGATGACAACCAAAGCCGTCATCCAAACGTCTGAGCCTCAGAAGCTGATGACAGCCAAAGCTGTCATCGATATGTGAAAGGGTTAAGATTATGGTGGTTAGAGTCTTGTACCATACTCTTTGCTGCATCAGAGGTCAGCATGATTGCAGGTAAAGCACTGTTTGAATTCTGGAGTGACTAGGGTGATTAAATGTGGGATGGGTTCTATAGATATACAGGGCTGCGGAGTTGGAGTCAGAAGCAATTATGGTGATGCTGGAGTTGGAGTGGGTAATAAAGTCATGACTCTGACTCCGACCACAAGTAATGAAATTTTAAACATGGTGTAGATGTAATGTGGAGTTATTGCCTTTCAAATGACAGCTCCTTCAGTTTTATTTTGTGTTGCTGCCGCAGCTGTTTTTTTTCTTTTCCCCTATTTTCCATATTTTATTTAGGACTTGTTTGTTGTTCTTCTGTTCTTTTATGTTGAACATAAACATTGGTGCTGCCATCTGTCAACAGAATGACAAGAACAGAATTTAAATAGACACCATGATCAGCAGATTTCCCTCTGAGTGAACGTGTCTGAATAATTTCTTGATTCAGGAATCTAGAGGTGAGTTTCTTTAACATGCAATTACTAGGAACGAAACGGTAATAGTATAAAGTGACATGGAGGCGTCTGTCACTGCTGGTAAGCTGTGAGGTGGGAATTCCGAACATGTGCAAGTCAGTGCAGGCCCATCATGGCAGATTTACTGTAAAGAAAGTCTAAGGGGTCGGAGGAAGAGTTGGAGTCAGACACACAAGAAATCAAGGAGTCGTAGTTGTAGTCAGAGTCGGGCGTTTTGAGTACCAACTCCACAGCCCTGTAGATAAGGGTACTTTGCCATCAGGTTCATCATTTAATACTACCTCCAGTCATCACTGCATCAAGAGTCAAACGAACTGCTGGAAAGGATGCTGTGTAATTGAGGACTGCAGTGACTAGGCTGGGTTGGTTCAGATTTTGTGTTTTATAATTTTTATGAATGTGGATTGAACCAAAGGCAAGTGCCTGCCAAAAATTGGCTTTTTCTAAGAAAGTGGAACAGAAGTGAGCCAAAATCATAATTCTTTATTTTCAGAGGCTGAGATGCATGGCAGGTAAAAGACTAGTGGTCATAGGTTTGATTAGATTATGTGTAGGTTGTGCAGACTGGGTCAAGGTGAGGTTTATTGACTGGGTGACGTCTTCATTGCTGATTGATGACTTTGTAAAATCATTTCTCTTTCTTTGTCTCTGAATTGTACCTCACCTCATACTTTAAATAGGACTAAGGGTTGGGATGATGATAATGATGTAAATGGTGAAGGTTATTTTTGGATGATAAGGATAAAGAATGTTACACTGATCCTCCATTTATTCTCCCCAGGTGGCACGGGAATCACGCCAATGCTTCAGCTGGTGCGTGAGGTGTGTCGTGACCCATCCGACACCACCCAGCTGGCCCTCCTCTTTGCCAACCAGACTGAGGTGGATATCTTGTGTCGAGATGAGTTGGAGGATGTCAAGGCCAGGCACCCAAACCAGTTCCGTCTCTGGTACACTGTAGACCGCCCCACTGATGGTTAGTTTTGTGTGTGTGTGTGTGTGTGTGTGTTTAACAATGTGTGACTATCTCTCTACTTTCATGGTGTCTGTCTTCCCTCTGTATTTGTCTATTTATTTATATCTGGTGGTCTGTTTACTTTCACAGATATCTTTTTCAATATCCCATGTCTATACTCATTTTATTTGTCTGCTTTGATGTGTGTGTCTGTGTTTGTAAATATTTGTATAAGCCTCTCTCTTAATGTGTGGCTATCCATTTCTGTTCTAGCTATTCTTATATTGCCTTATATTCATGTTACAAATGTGTATGCTGTATATCTCCAGTGGGCATAGTAATTTTTCATAACTATTAATGTATTGATATATTGTGAACTAATACAGCCACCCACTTTGCCACCAGTTGAGAGTACAGCCTCGGATGTACAAGCTCTGATATGACTGGTTGCTCATTTAACTGTTGGTATGTGAACTAATAAACAAATCCACTTTATCACCAGTTTGGGTGGTTGCAGTCTTTACTTACCTTATAAGTATGGTGGTAATCTGTGCTCTTTGTGCTGTAACCTGACCTGAAACTGTTGTGTCTCGATTCCCAGTGCTAAGTTATATCAATAGATTAACACTGGCATATGTTGTTAGTCATAAGGAAGTGTTGCAGAAAAGATGTACAGACATAGTTTTGTCTTTTTCTGCCACTGAGCTACACAAAATAAGCTGTAAACATATGAAAGCTGTGGCAAAGTTATGATGAAAAGACTGTGTATAGAGTACTGTATATGTGATCTAACATATTTCTCTTGTGTCACCAGGTTGGGAGTATAGCTCAGGGTTTGTGAGTGCTGAGATGATTTCCGAGCATCTGTTCCCCCCAGCTGAGGCCACGCTTGTGCTCATGTGTGGGCCACCACCAATGATCAACTTTGCCTGCATCCCCAACCTGGACAAACTCGGATACAGTCCATCCACCAGGTTCTCCTACTAAGACTCGGGCTGCCACTCCCCACCATGCCAGTCATCGAACCATCATACTCTGCCTCCAGACCTCACAGCTGCCCTCCCAGATTAGTCACTAAGAACAGGATAGTAGGGAGCCTCTAAGCCCATGTAAACTAACCCCCTAAGATGTATTCTATGTGGCTCTGGAGATAGTGTAACACTTCATTTGTAGTCATTTATTTTATACTTAACACATTGGGATCCTCTGCTATGCTATTGATGCCACCTGTCATTACTAGAATGATGCAGATAGCATGCAGTAGAATATTGAGGTGTAATTGGTAAGATAAATTACAAAGGAAAAGTTGTTGCATAGCCTCCTGTGCCATGTAAAATGCATCCCATAAGTAGAGGTCAACAGGTGATGTAAATTTTCCATATGTGTGTCAGTTAAAGTATATTTAGTTGGTATTGTATCTGGTCACAGTTTGATAAAGATATCGTAAAAATAATGCTTTCCACAGTTTTGTGGCCTCCAGGTATTGGAAGTATTTTAAGGTTATTTTACAGTTTTGTAAATTATTGGAGACCGTTTTCTGGCATAATGTTGATTTGAAAATAGTCAGAATAATTGAGATGGTAAATGTTAAGTACAGTTTACATACCCAATTTATTAGAGGGAAATTGGGTTAAATGATGATGATTACCCCAGTATAATGGGATAAGGTGTGTGCATTTGCTTCTGTGTGCATGTATGTGTGTGATAAGTATGTACAGTACTGTAATAAATAACAGCTTTAATCATTATTAGCTATGCAACACACTTTGGGCCATAACCTCACAGACTCTTTAGTACTTCTTCCTTAAAGATTTCATGTGTATATTATCTTAATATTTGCTTGTATATTATTGATATCTCTCCAACATCAGCATTGTGTGTTAAGATATTGTGCAAGGGAATTTTAACCTGCCTTATGCAGAAGTTAACCAGTGAGGAGGTACTCAACTTGGGAGGCTCATAGAGTGAAGGTCTTATGACCCATGTGTTTTTGCAGGCAGCTCTGCTAAGCCAGTGGGGAATAGTTTACACCCATAGCTGTGCTCCTAACTACCACCTTGAATCTACACACAGTGGTGTAAATGTAGTGGTGTTGTATAGTTTCCTTGTGTGACGTGAGCTGCAGACCTTGTAGGAGAGAGATCGGACAGCTTCTAATATGGTGCTTCTGTTGTCCACCAATTCATTGTAAGCATCACATAATGTTTTCATTTCATGTTGATGGTTCATCTCAAGCTTTGGTATGTTTTATCGCCACAGAGGGCATGGATCCCAACAGCTGGATAAAATTTCAGCCATACATAGCATTATCTGAGAATGAGCCTGTCTCTTGGACAGTTTATTTTTGAGCCATACTGTATAAATGACACAAAATTAGTGTTTACAATGGCCTGGTGGTCAAGAGTACGCCACACTGGTGGATGTTTTTCCTTCTTTGTATAAGGTCTGTAAAGTGAGTCAGGTCACAACAGATTATCCGGACATGACTATTACCCAGATAGCATTGCCTGGGGATGCTTTACCTAGTTTATTGCCTTAGAGGTGTTGAACCATAGCCTTGAAAACATAACTAAGAGTCACAAACAAATTTACAATCAGTCCCATTTTGTAACCATGATTTGTTTTTCTTGATGGTCATGGAGAATGAGGGTCCAGGATTTTACCAATTAACTGCAAAAACAATTACAAGTTACATGAGGAATTGTTTTTGTGTTTGTGAGTCTTGATATCACAATACCAGGTAGTCAATGAGATCTGGAGGTATTGTTGCAAGTTGCACTTGTTTTTTACTGACATTAATGCAAAAAATTGCCTTCCAGATATAGCCTGAGAATCTGATTTTAGTTGTGATATTTTAACTGTCAGTATTTAATGTAGTGATGTTTTTAAATATATCAAAAAGACCCTAAGTGTGCAACCATTGTTCCCTAGTTACTTCCCTGTAGTCCGATGATATAGTTTTTATGTTCTTCTTGTGATTACCAGATGATTTCACTCAGCTTGGGAAATATTTTTAGTAGTGAAGGGTCAATGAAGGCTTTATCTGCTTCCTCCAGTTTGAAAAGTTTATCAAGAGCTGAATAAAGCCATCTGGTGGTAGCAAGAATATGATATGTCATCAGACTCATGGGGTTAAATGCAAAAATACAGCACCTCTTAGTTTTCTAAGGAGTGAAGCGGAAAGTTTATGGTAGGTGGGGGCACCCACCATCCACTCACATGATGTAGTGTTACCTTCAAGTAACTACACCAAGTGACAAGCCAATTGGTTTCCTGTAAACCAGGAAATCATTTACTACATAAGGTGGTAACCACATAACCAAATGGCGTTGCTGGTTTAGTGAGTTAAGGCTCTTCTATTGTAAGGATGTATATTTGAGGGATGGTTGGAGTTTATTGCTCACATAATGCCACTCTGGTTAGTGTGGCTGCTCCAAGCTCCTGAATCCTGCAGTGTTGATGGGGAAGTGGGGAGGAAGATTGGATGATGGATGAATTGATGGAAATGTAAAGTCCTAAGAAAACCTTTGTTCCCATGGAATAAACACCTTGGTTGGTGAAGTATGAGTGAGGCCATTTTAATCCGAAAGCATTGAAATGTCGCCTTAAACCCGAGGATGCCTAGAGTGTTTTGATGGCCATCTACCTACCAAGTTTCATGCCTTTACGACAAACTCTTGCCTGTGGACGTCTTTTGAAGATTTTTAACATTCTCCACGTAGTGCACGTCATGTGCCACGTGTACTGCCGGGGTGTGATGAAACCTGTCAAAAGAAAGCTGTAAAAAATGGGGCTATCATATGGTGCAAACCACACAGTGATTGGCCTGGTGGTTGCTGAGATATAAGCTTTTCAAAAGCGTTACAGTCAGGCCGGGTTGGGCCGCTCATATGTGAGAAAATGCCGCTACCTAATAAGAGACTTGTGAGGGCTTTGCCCTTGCTTGTAAATCATTTTTTTTTTCTATGCATAAAATTCTTATATATTGAGGGGAGGAAGGGATGAGGTTAACCATGTACTCTTTACCTTTGTTTCAAATTAGCCATCTACAGAGGTGGTCCTTCATTAAGATATGAAATACTGTATAGTACGTTGAAGAAATGTTGATTTTTCCAAGGGGGGGGGGAAAAGGGTAGAATAAGGACGAGATGGAAGATGGTGGAGATGTATATGAGAGAGGGCAGATTAATGGCAAAGGACAAAATGACATGGATGTGATTCATTTATGACCACCTCTTCTGAAAAAGACATCTGGTTATAGACAGGTGTACAAATAGTTTGCACTGGATGGTTAATAGAAAAATATTGGTCTATTAAGAGTACTGAGACTGGTAAGAAGAGACAGCGCATGGAGGCTGAATGAGGACAAAGAGGGATGAAAAAGGATTGTAGAGAACTAACAAGGCTGCAGAACATTAAGATACAGTCCAGAACATGGGATACAGTTCCAGACTACCAAAGATAATCTGAGGGGTTTGATTAGCATGTTGAAGTTAGTGTAATGCCCTTCAGAAAACGAACATTTCCTGGATTTTTTTTTTCGCATGAATATTCCTTACATTGTTGACCTGGAAAAGCTATGACTGCTTTACTTCATTTACCTTACTTCATTTTCCATTCTATTAATCCAGCCTTTACTGGAGTTTAGTGAAGGGATTTTGCATTTTTGAAAAAAATAAACAGCTAATGTTTAGGCTTGTTATCACTTTGCCAGTATTACCAACTGCCAGTGCCTTAATAAGTTGAATAATGATTGAAATATTGAAAAGTAGTCATAGATAAACTTTAATTTTAGTATAGAATGTAAATTTAGGTAACACTGAATTGCCTGGAGTGATAAGTACCTGTATATTTAAAAAATAGTTGTGTATATTTTCCAAAGTGGTTGGCAACATTCTGGGGACGCCAACATTTGAGACGGAACCGCGCTGAAGGTGTTAATTTAGCTGTGGATATCTACTTCCCATGGACAAGTCGGAGGAATACAGTTCTCTAGAAAAGATCAGAACATTCTCTAGCATAGTGTGGAACGATACCAGACAGCTAATCATACGACGATGGGAAAGTTGGTGGGGTTCAGCGAGCACTTCCCTGGCTGAAGGTAGGTAACGATGTATTTGAAATTTTGAATGGCCTACGTAGCATGAGTAACGATTGTTTGTAAAATGTGTTCCAGCTAGTATTACGTTCTTCTCTTGAGCCTTATCAGAATATATAATGAAAGGTGGCGCCTTTTTCTTTTGATTGGGTTACTTTTCTGTTTGACGCGTGGAATGGGGCTTTCACACACGGTATACCCGATACGGGCAGCTTTATTCAAGGCCAGTTTGCATAGGTCTTGACTACCGTAGTATGTATTATCAAGCCTTATTTCATGGATCCTGAAGGACCTCTGATCTGTACGGCCGACCAAGGGACCCGCTTTTACTCAGTGCTGTGCGTATTGACAGATGTCGATGGTTTTTTGCTGTATAAATTTAGTTCTTGCGGATTTTTTATTTTATTTTTATTTTTTTTTACTTTTTATGCAAGGAAGAAGGAACCAAAGGCCGTGGGCCCGCAAACTGTTCCTTCCAAGTCTATCTATCTATCTATCTATTGCCAGACGCCATAATCCCGTAAGGGGTGGCCGTTTGACTTTGAGTTATTTGTTTTACAGGGAGGGGCACTAACCCTCCACCAACCCACTTGTTGACACGTAGGGAGCACGTATGGTTTGGTTATATGGTTACCACCCAGCGCTGTAAATGGTTTCTTGGCTTACAGGAAACCATTTGGCTTGTCACTCAATGTAAAGCCACCTGTAAAAGAAAGAAAAGCAATAAGAAGTGACAGGAAAGATAGGAAGAGAGGAGGGCAGGCACAGAAAAAGAATGATAAAGGCTAAGGAAGAAGTAGGCAGCACTACATCAAGTGAGTGGATGATGGTCGCCACCACCTACCACAAACAAAAATAATACAAAAAGAGAGCCAAATTCAAGATCCATTGTTCATTTCGAGATGGCTGGACACACTGCATTTGAAGGACTGGAAATCATAGGAAGTAGGAAATACGGACAGAGGAAGACAGTTCCAGAGTTGACCGGTTGCATAAATGAAGGACTGGGAATAACGGTTAACTCTTGCATTAGAGAGTTGGACGGGGAAGGGGTGAGAGGTTGTTGCTAGACGGGTGCTACGTGCCCGTCGTAGAGGTGGAGGGATGCAAGCAGACAGTTCAGAGGAACAGTAGCCACTGAAGTAGCTCTTGTTGGAGTGACATTTTGTTAATGTTTTCCCGTTAACCATTTAATGGACTTGAAAGATGAAATTTTAGGGGCAGTTAACCAAAGTACGGCAACTCAAGCACATATGCACGTTACTGTAGTGTTTAGTGAAAGTGGCAAATGTTCACTTTGACTGTGGTGTCATTTTCTGGCTGACGTGCTTGAGCGTGAGAGTGTTTTTACTGTTGTCTAATACTGTACCTCGTGTAAGTTATCTTCATCAACAGTGCTTATGCTAGTTAGCATTGGCTAGCTTTGGTTGGTTTGTCACCTTACTACTGTGTACGATTTGTATTATTATGTCATTATTATATATAAAGAATTGCATGTATTTTTAGTTGGCATGGTACTTAGTAAATTTTGAATTATGGCCAGCCAAGATAACATTTGTATATGTGCCAGACGAGTCATCTGTTGAATTTAGAATCTGACAGACATAAAACTGTGATAAATTTCTTGAGACCAGTAGTGTAGGTAGGAAAGCTTTTAAAATTGCCATAGGACTGTGTTGTGTGAACCTTTCCTAGAGTAAGCTTGAATAAACTAATGTATCAAGAAGTTAGAACAGACAAAAACATCTGAATTATTACGTCTGCACATTATTTTCATATGGTTCCCCCTCCCCTCCCCCCCTTCTTTTTTATTTATCTTATATAGCTGCGATGATTTACATGTTAAAGTATCGTGATGTTAGTAATCCTTTGCAGAAAATTGCTAATGATTTGGTTGACTGGATTTGGTAATGAAATTAATGGGATGGTGCCGAAATTTAGTAATGACTGAAAGGGAGTGGCCGATTTTTGCTGGGCGCTTTAATAATATTTCATGTGTTTTTTCTTACTTTTCCAGTATCTGTATTCGACCAACCACATTTATAACAAGAAATAGGAGTAGGTTGATGATTATGTTATCTCACTTATGTTTTATATACATTTCTTGTTTCTTACCGTAGTTTTAATTGTGGTCAGTAGAATGATAATCATATGGTGATTACTAATGATATTTTTGGTTTTGTGTTTTTCCTTTTCATGTTAATGAATCATAACCCCCATTTCTGATGTGAAAATAGGTTGATGGATAGGTAGATAGACAAATAGATAGATGGAGAGGTAGATAGGTAGTTCCTTTCTTTAGATTTTTCTTTTTTCCTCTTCAAGATGATGGTTGTTGGTTAATGAAATTGCTTTAATAGTCTACGTTAAATTCTCAGTCTGTCAAATACTATAGTTCATTCATCTTAACCTGGTGAGTTCTGTCCGTTGATAGCCCATTTCCCATGATTCATTGAAGGAATAAGTACCAAGACATCTTTCCAAGGTACTTTTTCGTGACTATCACCATATTCTAGTGTTCGTTGCTTCTTAAAACTCAAGAAAGCAGTTTTACGCCAAGTTAAAGTGAATGGTGTATGGTATAAACCAAGTGAAATCTGTATTACCACAAAGCAGCAGTTAATGATTAGCAGAACAATGACTATGAACCATGTGTTGTGAAGGGACGGGGTGCTGTGTTTACTTTCAGAAGTTTTACTACTCTCTCTCTCTCTCTCTCTCTCTCTCTCTCTCTCTCTCTCTCTCTCTCTCTCTCTCTCTCTCTCTCTCCACACACACAACGTAAAGTTCAATAGCATACCTGATTTTTTTTTCTGTAATAGGCTATACACTGCAGTCTCTCTCTCTCTCTCTCTCTCTCTCTCTCTCTCTCTCTCT
>JAGKTI010005094.1:0-14528 GCA_018397915.1 Birgus latro
CAACAGCAATATCAATAGTAGCAATAACAATAATAATAATAGAAATAATACTAAACAATAATAATTACAGTACTAATATGTACTGAAAACACTGGTATTGCCAATATCTCCATCATTGCCCGTACCAGTAACACTGCCCTATAATAAATGTAATCCCAGTTTAATAACATACCGGTACACATCTTTTTACACACAGTACATATGCTACTCCCTGTTTCCTACCTACACCAACACACGCCCACAGCTGCACAATAAATACACGCACTATCATAGCCTTAAACATGAATAAGCATGTCTGAAGCTGGATGATGTCATGAAATTTAAGTATTTTGTTCTTACTGAAGAGGGGATTAGTATGGTCGTATCTTTGTTTATGGAACATGATACGGATTATTTTTTTCTGTGCAATGAATATGGTATCCAAGTATGTATTGTGTGTCCCTCCCCATATTGCTGAACAGTATAATAAATGTGGATAAACAACTGACAGGTATATCTGTCTTAAACAGTTGTAATTCAAGAAGTGTCTTATCCTATATAACACACCAGATATTTTAGACATTTTAATCTGTAAATCATATAAACGGGAATGCCAATTTAATTTACTGTCAAAGATAATTCCCAAAAATCTTGTTTCATTAGTTTGATTTATTACATGATTATCAATTTTAATTTCAATGTCAGGGGGTCACATCATATTTGTATGTGATACCATAAAGTGTGTGTAAGTTCATTACTTTTTAACCAGTTAGACACATGGAGTAATTCTCTGTTTACTCTCTCAATTCAAAGACATCTTGGCCCTGTATAAAGATAGTGGTATCATCAGCAAAAAGTAAGAAATTTAGCTTATCACTATTATAGGTTATATCATTTATGTAAATTAAAAACAGTACTGGACCTAAAATAGAGCCCTGTGGTACACCACAGCTAATGGGTCTTTGTGAAGAGGTTTTATTTCCATAAACTACGTAATGTTTTCTCTGACTTAGATAGCTCTGAAACCATTTGAATGCCGGGCCACGGATCCCATACACTAATAACTTCTGTAGTAAAATAAAGTGAGGGATGGTATCGAAAGCTTTGACAAAGTCACAGAAAACAGTCAACTGATACATTTTAGTATCTATGGCAGTGTAGATACATTGGCTACGGTGATGTAGTGCCAGTTCTGTGGAGCATTTAGGGCGAAATCCATTCTGAGAGTATGTTAACAAGGTATGTTGATTGAGATAGTCCATAAGTCTTATTACGGCAACTTTTTCAAAGATTTTACTAAAACTTGGTAAAACTGTTATTGGTCTATAGTTAGTGTGCATGCTTGCATCACCTTTTTTTTATAGATGGGTACTACTTTTGCAACCTGTAAGTGCTTTGGAAAGGAGCCCTCTTTAAAGGACTCGTTTATAATATACTTAAGGAAAGTGGAAATTTTGTCATGACACTCGTTTATTATTTTTATATTAATATCATCGTGACCTGGTGACGTTACTATGAGTTCATGAATTATTGAATTAATTTCTGCGGTTGTTGTTGGCCGTAAGAAAAATTAAAAGTTAGTGGGCTCTGGAAGAAAGTTGTTATATGAAACAGGAGTTGATCTTACTTGTGTTAGGGTGTTTGCCACATTACAAAAATATTCATTAAATCCCTCTGCTATGTCCTCACTGTTCAACGTTGTCTTGTCACGTAGGGTGATGGAAGGTGGAGATGTAAGATTTTTATTTCTACCCATGAGGCCATTGATAGTTTCCCAAGTTTTCTTAGGATTTCAAGCTTGTTCCTTAAGTTTGGACGTGTAATACTTTTCTTTAGCTGCTCTTATAATTGTCGTTAGCTGGTTACTGTAACTTTTAAAAGAAGCTCCATAAGTAAGGGGCCATTTGGCATAGAGTTTCTGTAACCTATTCCTTTGCTTGATTGATGTCCTTATAGCTGAAGTGATATAGGGTTTATTAGAATGTTTTTCCTTGACTGTAAGTTGTTTAATGGGAAAATTTTTATTATAAAGATTAATAAAATTTTTCAAGTAAAATTCAAAACAATCGTTGACATTTTTACCATTAACTTCATCTACCCAACTAAAATGTATTAGATCAGTTTTGAATGCATTAATGAATTCATTGTTTATTATCCTTTTGGTTATTGTAATGTATGGACAGTGGGCATTATGTTGGGGAACTAAAAAAGAACTGAAAACCGGAAAGTGATCACTTATAGAAGCGTACATGATGCCACTGGCCTGATAGTTGTTTAAGTCATTTGTCCAAATATGATCTGTTAATGATGCTGATGTACTGGTCACCCGGGTAGGTTTGGTAATTACTGGAAAGTAGGAGTAAGTATAGAATAGATTCAGTAACTCGTCTTTTTGCTTAAGCAGATTAACATTTAGGTCTCCCATTAAATAACACGGTAGAGTTTGTTTGGATGTTACAAATTCTAGCTGGAGCTACTCAAGAGATAACATGAAATCATGAAGGCTTGCATTAGGGGCCCTATATATAATTCCAACTAAAAACTTGTTTGTTCTTGTACACTCTATAAATAATGATTCAATATATAACAACTGAAAAGATAGGTCCTGACGTATTACCCCTTTTATATATCTTGCTATGTAAAGAGCCACGCCTCCACCTTTGGTTGTTTTGTTTTTTTAAAAAGGCATTATAACCACTCAGATGGTAGAGTGCAGAGATTTCATCATTTAGTCGTGTTTCACAAAATCCTATAATGTCAAAATTTCTTTCAGTTAAATTTAATCGTTGATCATAAAAAGTGTGTAGATGAAGTGGTAAACTATGTATGTTATAAGACAGAAACTTTAGTTTGAGGGTAAATGAATCAGATGTTATGAGCTGCATTTTTCTGAAGCAATGTTTAACCACAGCCTCAATTCAGGGTCAATTTTCAACTTTTGCCAAGGTAGATTTTTTCTTACAGATGCGAAGAGCATGAATTTACACACCTGAAAATGCCAGTCTCAGGCCCCTAAGCCTAATGGTTACCGCAAAATCACCCGTCAAAGATTATAAAAGTCCCCCATCACTGTAAGAGAGAAAACAGGAAAGCATCAATGGAAACTTAATTTTTGCCAGAGAATCTTACCAGAATCAATGAAATCAATGTAAAATATGTTTCTATTGATGAAACTAGGTGTAGAAGTCAGCATGAGAGTAAAAAAAAAAAAATCCAAACTTGAAAAATTAAAAACAAATTTTCGCTAATGAACCTTAACAAAATCAATTAAATCAGTGTATAAAGGTGGTGGGGTGGGGGGTCTTTGGTGGGAGTTAGGGGGGATGAGACACACCAGCAGTGCGGGGGAAGTGGTGTGGGGGGTATTATGGTGGGAGGAAACACATACAAAGGGATCATAGCAGGGAAATTGCCGCATCATTCGATATAAAGGGGGGATGGAGGGAGGTGGAGGAGGGATAGGGGGATCTCTGGTGGGGGTGAGGGGGGGATGAGACATACCCTCAATACAGGGTAGGTGGCATGGGGGGTATTATGGTGGGAGGAAACACACACACAAAGGGATCATAGCAGGGAAATGGCCACTTCATTCAATATAAAAGGGGGGTGGAGGGGTGGGGGGTTTCTGGTGAGGGTGAAGGAGGATAGACACCCCTCAGTATGTTGTAGATGTGGTATTGGTGAGTAGTATGGGTGGGAGGGAACAGAGCTGGCTGTATCTAGTCAGCCAGACGGAGGTGGAGCAGTAGCTGGGGGAGTCCCCTCCACAGACCTGGTGAGGGGGTGGGGTCTTCCTTCCCACCACCTCATCCCTTAGTTCTGATTGGACAGGAACCATTTACATCATAAAAGGGCTGGCTAAGTGCTCAGCAGTTTTTGACAGACCTTCTACGATCGTCAGTCATAGGACTGTACGTGGCAAACTAGCAAACTGACGATTGTCAATCATAGTACTTTAGGGATTAAGAGAGGATATTGATATCCAAGTGGGAGATGGTAAATACAACCTATGGAGAAGAGGTAGAAAAGACAGAATGGGAGGAGGAGTGATGATAACAGTGAAGAACAGCTTAAATGTGGATAATGTGGAATTAGGAGAAGGTAGGGCAGAAACCAGAGGGAAAGGCAGGAACGTCATTTCAGTAGCATATGTCCACCCTAAGACAAGGGCAGGAGATGGTTAGACAACTACGGAAAGTGATCGGGAAAACCAACAATATAATCTTGATGGGCAACTTCAGTTGTAAAGAGGTGAGCTGGGAGGAGTGGGACTCAGGAGGTAGTGAAGATTCGTGGAGCACTATACTGTTAAATATAGCACTGAATATTGTAATGACCCACTGGGTCAAAGAAGAGACAAGATTTAGAGATGGTGACACACCAGCAAGACTAGATTTACTGCTGCCCATTCCATTGAACCTGACATAATTGAATCTTTGAAATATCTCTTGCCAAGAGGGAAAATGATCATGTAGTGTTTGAGTTCCAAATGATGGAAGTGAATGTGGCAACAAGAGATGAGCTGTACAGGCATGGAAGATACAACTCTGGGAAAGCAAACTTTACAGGTTTGAGAAAATTTTTTGAAGAAGCAGATTGGAGAGAAATCAGGGAAACAAGCGAGATGCAGAAGTGGGATATCTTTCTAGGCTTGTACAACTCGGGTGTGGCAAAATATGTACCAGGAGTCAGTGGGAGAGAGAACAGGAAAATGGATTGGTTCAACAGAAGGTGGATGGCAGCCAAAAGAGAAAGGGATGTGGCATGGAGCAAATGGAGAAAGAGAGGTAACAATAGAACAAAAGAACACAAAAGAACTAGAAGTAAATGTACAAGAATCCAAAAGAGGAAGAAAGAAACTTTGAAAGGGTATAATTAACTGATGTAAGGAGGAACCTAAATTGTTTCACAGATTTGTCAGTGGCAGATTGAAACACAAGGAAGAATCATTAAGCTAAAAGTAGAAGAAAAGGTCTACAAAGATACAGTAATGTAAGCAGAAATAGTGAACAAAAGTTTCCAGTCAGTTTTTACTATGGAAAGTGATTTTGTGGAGAGGGAGGGAGTGACTACAAATGTAGTGTTAAAAGAAGTAAAAGTTGAAGTGCATGAAGTGTACAAATTACAGTACAGGAAACTCAAGATGTGAGGAAGGCCCCAGGACCAGATAGGATGTCTAATTGGATACTAAAGGAATGCAATGAACAATTGGCAGATAAGATTGATAAGATTCATGGTTTAATGGTGAGTTCTCTGGAAGAAGGGAAAGTTTCTTGGGAATGTATAAGGGAGGGAACAAGGAAGAACCCCTGAATTATAGGCCAGTGTCCCTGACCAGCATGGTTGTAAAATTGTGCAAGAGAATCCTGAAAGACAGATGGCTAAAATATCAGGAGATGAACATTATGGCAGAAAGTTAGTATGGATTCAGAAATGGAAGGTCATGTGTGGATTCAGAAATGGAAGGTCATGTGTGGATTCAGAAATGGAAGGTCATGTGTCACTAATTTGTTGAGTTTCTACTCAAGGGTGATTGACGTGCTACAGAACAGGGATAGTGGGGTGCACTGTGTGTACTTAGACCTGGAGAAAGCCTTTGACATGGTACCCCATAAGCAACTACTGTGGAACTTGGAGCACATAAGAGGGCTGAAGAGAAATCTCTGAGAGGATGAGACTTCATGAGAGACCGGCAGATGAAGACAGTAATAATGGACAAGAGGTGAGAGTGGAGGGAATAACAAGTGAAGTCCCACAGGGCTCACTGCTGGTGTCCATAATGTTCCTGATTTACATAAACAGTATGGTGGATAGAATGAACAGTTATGCAAGTCTGTTTGCAGACAATGCAAAGATCATGAGGAGAATTGAAGTTGAAGAGATCTGGATAGGATTTATGGTTGGTGCTGGGTATGGGAAGTGGAATTCGATGCAAAAAAAAGTACAAAGAGGCCATCAATGAATTACTTAATGGGAAAGTAACCAACAACAAAAGAAGAAAAGAGGGACCTGGGAGTGTTGATCCAGGATAATTTGTCACCTGAAAAACACATCAACAAGATTGTCAAAGAAACGTATAAGCTCTTGACAAACATAAAAGTTGCATTTCAATACATCGTTTCGTTTTGTTTTTGAAGGCTCCAACATGCTTCCATGCATCGTCCTTGGTCACCTAATGGCGGCTCTCCATGCTGCTTGATCCCTGGCAGCCTCCCTGTTCAGTCCCTTAACCCTTAAGTCACACTTAATGACCTCGTCCCATGTCTTTCTCGGTCTGCCCCTCCCAACCCCTCCCCCAGTATTAACACTTCTCACCCTCTGTACCCAATTATCATCCCCCATTCTCTCCACATGTCCAGACCACCTCAGCCTACCCCTCCTCATCACAACACCAATACACTCCAGTCCCATCCTACCTCTCAACTCTTCCATCGTAAACCCTTCCTCTCCAGGCCTTGCACGCAGCGACGCACTGCACATCCACCTAATCATTGTCATTTCTGTACGTTTAAACCTGCGAATATCCTCTTCCTTTACTGCCCAGGTCTCACTACCATACAGCATCACACTCCTAACACATGCTGCATACAAATACCCCTCTTAGAACGTAAGGAGAGTCCTTTCAATGTCAGGAGAGGCAACAGCTCCCTGAACTTCTTCCAACCACTTCTCACCCTAGCAACCGAGCTAACTCCAGCCCCACCTCCAGCACATAACATGTCTCCCAGATAACAAAACTTCTCCACACACTCAAGAGACTCACCTGCAAGTTCAACCCTCTCACGCCTAACAATCTCCACCAGCCCTCCCCGACACACCACACACATGAAATCAGCATTTTCTCACAGTCTACCTCTAATACCACCACATCTCTTGTGCACCCATTTATCACAAACACTACACAAGATGGAATTACTTCCCACACCCTTGTGGCAAACTGCACATGGCCACTCTCCCTCTCCTCTGATTGTACTGCCACCAACCCTAGACATCGTCACTTTTGTTTTATCTGCATTTACCCTTAAGCCTTTGTGCCCCATACCATCTCTTCACTTCTTAAATCTTTCCTCCGCCTCCTTTTCATTCTCTGCAGTCAACACCAAATCATCAGCATACAACATCTCCCATGGAAGTCCATCTCTGAAGTCACGTGAGAGGGCTTCAAGCACCATGATAAACAACAAGGGACTCAAAACTGACCCCTGATGCACACCAACATTCACGGAAAACTCATCACTCAAAGCTCCATTCACTCTTACCTGGGTGCGAGCACCCACGTACATGGCCATAACCACCCTAACCAGCCACTCTTCCAACCCTAGCTTTCTCATTGCCCACTTCACCACCTCTCTAGGGACTCTGTCAAAGGCCTTTTCCAAATCAACAAAAACAAAATACAATTCCCTTTTCTTTCCAATATATTTTTCCTGAAGCTATCAAACAGTGAATATGGCATCAGTGGTCCCCCTGCCTGGCATAAACCCAAACTGCATCTCGTCGATATTCACTCTTTCTCTAATCATACCTCCTAGAACTCTCTCCATTACTTTCATTATCTGATCTAAGAGCTTTATACCTCTGTAATTTCCCCTTTCCAGGGCATCACCCTTCCCTTTGTACACATTTACAATTACACTCTTCAGCCAATCATCTGGGACAACATACTCATATATAATCATGTTTATCAGGTCAGTGACTAACCTCACCCCAGTATCTCCGGAGGCCTTCAACATTTCGGCAGTCAACCTAGACACACCTGCTGCCTTCCCCACCCGCATCCTGCCTATTGCTTCACTCACAGTAACGGCGTCAATCAAAGGCCAAGGGCCAAACACTGGATCAGCTGGCTCCAAACCTTCCCTATCCCAGTCAAACTCCTCATTCAACAACTGGCTATAATGCACTCTCCATCCATCTTTAATGTCCCCACTGTTCACCACTACCCTTCCTTCATCATTCTTCACACACTGCTCACCTACAATGTCCCGATTATCCCTCTTCACCTGATTTGCCACCCTAAAAATCATATTTTTCCTTTCTTCATGATTTAGATTATCAAAAAAGTCTCTGTGGCTCAGACTTCGCTCTGTATACCTCTCTTCTAGCCCTGCGCTTGACGGCCAAGTACTCCTCCCTGTTACCACCCTTATTCCATTCCCGGAAAAGCCTTCTTTTCTCCTTGACTGCGGCTTCTACACCCTCATCCCACCACCAAGCTACTTTATGTCTCGGTGGGTCTCTTGTCCAACCGCATATTGCATCGATAATTCTCAAGAGGTTGTTCTTAAGGGCTCTATACTGTTCATTAACGCCTCTATCATCGGCTCCCTGTTCAGCCACCACTCTCCTCATCTCACTATAAAAGGCATCCCTTACTGACTGGTTTCCCAGCTTCCACATTTTCCTCCTAGGTACATATGTCCTCCTCCTCATCACTCGTTCCTTAAGCACCATGTCACAAATCGACAGTTTGTGCTGCTGCACACACTCCTCGCTTCCTATAACTTTAACATCCTTCACTAACCTCCTATCAACCTTCCTGACCAGAAAATAATCTATCTGACTACTATTTCCCCCCGGACTCGTACGTAATCAACCGACTCATTCTTTTTCTAAAATGTGTGTGGCACACAATCATGTCCATATCCTCTCCAGAGTCAAGTATTCTTTCCCCTTCTGCATTTGTTGGTGGGAATGATTCATCTCAGGTTGGAATATGTGGCAGTGGTGTGGTCCCCAGATAAAATGAAAGGTAAACAACATCGAGAGAATACAAAGGGCAGCAACCAAGATGATCCCTAGCCTGGCAGATCTGTTATACAAAGAAGGACTAGAAATTCTGGGTCTGCCTTCCTTAGAAGAAAGAAGAGAGAGGGGCAACAGATTGGAATGTTCAGGGCCATGGTGGAAGTAGATAAAATTGACAGAAAAGATCTGTTTGTATGGGATGGGAGAGTAACAAGAGGACATGGAAAGATATTGAAAAAGAAAAGTTGCATGAAGGATATCAAGAAATACAGCATTCCATATAGATGCAATGACCTTTGGAATAGCCTAGACAAAGAGATTGTCTAGTCCAAAAACTTAAATGAGTTTAAAGCAAAGTTTGACTGGTTGAGACACTGAGATGGGACCCCACGAGCGTAGCTCATTTCCTGTTTATCACAACTAGATAAATACAACTAGGTATTTACACACACACACACACACACACACACACACAAACCGTAAGGGGTAGAAAAAATTATCAGGAAGATAAAATAAGTCCCCAGGAGTTTTTAGAACAACATAAAAAGGAAATAGTTAGTTGTTTTCCATGGAGAGGCGCTAACTCACCACCAGCCCACTTGTTGTCACGTAGAAAACACATGTTGGTTGGTTATAAGGTTGCCACCAAGTGTTGTAAATGATTTCATGGTTTACAGGAAATGTGGATGTGGATGTGATAGGAAGCGTTAAGATAAATACATTAAGGCTGTTTGGCCATGTGGAGAGGATGGAGAGTGAGAGACTGATGAGGAGAGTGTATGTGAGTGAGGTGGAGGGGAGGAGAGGGAGGGGGAGGCCGCAGATGAGATGGAGGGATGGAGTGGAGAGGTATATGAGAGAGGGGTGTGTGAGCTGGGACCAGGGCACACAACAGTACAAACTTCTTATGTCCTGTCCTTCTCACCTACTCCTACACATATACCCCATCCATACTCCCATTCTCTCACAGTCTGACCACTCCATTTAGTCTCAGTTATTCCACATACATCTACTTTTGCATCCTCAAGAACCTGGACAATTTCTCTCTCTTTCACCTCATCATTCGTTCCCCTTACATTCCATGTCCTTTGTTCAGTCCATAGTCGTCTCCTGTTTGTCAGTCCTGGTCTGAGGCTTCTTGTTCTTATTTTTAGTTAGTTGTTTTCCAGGAAGGGGCACTAACCCTCCGCCAACCCACATGTTGTCACGTAAGGAACACACGTTGGTTAGTTATAAGGTTACCACCCAGCATCGTAAATGATTTCCTGGTTTGCAGGAAATGTAGATGTGGATGTGATAAGAAGTGTTAGGAGAAACACACTGAGGTGGTTTGGCCATGTGGAGAGGATGGAGAGTGAGAGACTGATGAGAAGAGTGTATGTGAGTGAGGTGGAGGGGAGGAGAGGGAGGGGGAGGCCAAGGATGAGATGTAGGGATGGAGTGGAGAGGTATATGAGAAAAGGGTGTGTGAGCTGGGAGCAGGGCATGCAACAATACAAGCTCCTTCTTTTGCCATGTCCTTCTCACCTACTTCTGCACATATATCTCATCCATTCTCCCATTTTCTCACAGTCTCACCTCTTCACTTTGTCTCACTTATTCCACATACATCCACTTTTGCATCCTCAAGCGCCTGGACAGTATCTCTCTCTTTCACCTCATCATTCGTGCCCCATGTTTTCCATGTCCTTTTTTCAGTCCTCAGTCATCACCCGTTGGTCAGTCCTGGTCCAGGGCTTCTTGTTTGTATTTTTAGTTGGGGCACTAACTCTCTGCCAACCCACTTGTTGTCACGTAGGGAACACATGTTGGTTGGTTATAAGGTTATCACCCATCGTTGTAAATTATTTCTTGGTTTACAGGAAATCATTTGGCTTGCCACTCAGTGTAGAGCTACCCTACAATAGAGTACTGCTACATTAAGTGGGTGGATGATGGGTGCCTCCACCTACCAACATGAATGGTATTAAAGTGGCATTAGCAGAACAAAAGTTAGGCAGGGTACCTGTGTGTTGCTGATGCATAGCTCAATGGCACTCTCCCCCCACCCCCAGTGTTGTTGTCATTGTTGAGATGTTGCTGCTTCTGGACATCCTTCTTCAATATCTAAGTTGAATCCTTCAGTGGTGCTTTCATTCGCACCATGCGTTTTTTGCCATTTCTACCTGCCTCTTTCTCTGCTCTAACTCCTTTACTATCTCATACTTCTGGGCATACATGAAGATGCATCACTTTCTGGATGGCTGGGGCTGATCATGCAGCATGACTAAAAGTCAGTGTCCTTGCTCAATGCTCAAACACAAAAAAAAACTTGCTACAGAGCATGGGTAGATCTTGGCAAAATGTGAGAAAGGACTAAGGGTATGGGTATGTGCCCAGGACAGGTACACAGATGTAAGCCGGCCAATCATGGCAAGTCTGGCAGGCAGTGTCACTGCACAACTTTCTAATTGCGTCGCCAGGACAGCCGACACTTCCCACATAAGCTCGAGATTTTCCCCGTGTTGATTATGACCTGTCGCATTATGCTGACTGTCCAAGTACCAAAATGCGTTACTCAAGTGCACGTTACTCAAGGATTGGTTGTACTGTAGTTCTATTATATAAAGGAGACAAAGAAGACCCAGTGAACAATAGGCCTGTGTCCCTTATTAGTGTTGTTTGTATAATCTGTAAACAAATATTTGGAAAAAGATGGACTCAGTTAAAAAAAAAAAAACGGTTTTACGCCTGGCATCCCCGAAGGGCTAAGGCGTTGCCCCTGGATAGAGGACTTCTGGATTGAAGCATGTAGCATTTTATGACCGGATGCCCTTCCTAATGTCTACCAATGACCCTTGGGTGGATTCGATCCTCCGACCCTACGGCCAGAGTGGAGCGCTCTAACCCACTGAGCCAGTTCTAGATGGGAAAGAGTTAATGACAATCAGACAGATTATATTTAGAAAATTATCATCTTGCATCACTAATCTGCTAAGTTTCTACATTAGAGTTGTGGATATTATACAAGTGAGAGAGGATTGGGTAGGTTGTGCCTACCTGGATCTGAGGAAAGCAGTTGACAAGATGCCACATAAAAGGGTATTGTGAAGCTTAAACCTGCTGAAGTGGTGCACAGGAACTTGTTAAAATGGACTGAGATTTATTTGTTGAGAAAGTACAGCTATACCAATATGATGCCCCTAGATGCAATACCCTGGCTTAGTGATGGGGGTAGAAATACCACCATACCCCACCTAACGAAGGCCAAACCCCGGTTTAACGATGGGTTTCTATTTTTTTTTTTTTTTTACCAATTTTGATGATATTTTAGACTTAAATTTTGTGATTAGTTGATTTATAAACTGTTTTTAGACTTAGATTAATGTGTTTTAGTTATAGGTGGGGTGAACATTGTCATTTTGGGGTACAGTTTCCTAAATTTGATTTTTTCCAGACCTATATTTGACGATTTTCAGATTTTATTTTTGGGTTTAGGTGAGTTATAAACTGCTTTTAGGCTTTGTTTAGCTTGTTTTAAAGCTATTTAGGGGTTTAGGTTAGCTAGAAACATGTTTTTGGACTCATTTGGGTGGGTTTAGGACTGGGTTGAGGGGGAAACCCAAGGCATAAAAATGCATCCCTATACTTTACATGTTAAATCTACCCCGAGATGATACCCCGCCTAGCGATGGGTTTTTACTTAACCAATTGCATCGTTAAACTGGGGCATACCTGTAGATGAAAATGGCTATTAGACATAAGGTATTCCAATGGAAGAGTGTAACTACAAGAGTTCCTCAGGGTTCAGTGCAGGCCCCAGTTGTATTTCTCATATATGTCAACAACATGCCAGATAGGCTGAGTAGCTATATGAACGTGTGTGGAGATGATGTGAAAATTATGAGAGGTATTATAAATGAAGATAGGTGTAAAGGGTTCCAAGATGACATAGACAAAATACACAAAGGGAGCCTGGAAAATGGAGTTTAATGCTAAGAAACATGTACAGCATTAGATATGGGGGTGAGTGAAAAGGGACCTGTATATGAATAGAAAATAGGAAAAGGAAAAAACAGTAAAGCAAAAGAAGAAAAGGATTTGGGAGTAATCTTAAAGAATGACTTGTCACCGGAAAAGTATGTTAATAGGATAATTGGAGGGGTATATGCGCTCTTGACAAACATGAGAGTAGCTTTTAAGTTTATGAATAAGTTGATGTTGAGAGAGCTTATACTGGTCACAATAAGACCAAGACTTGAGTAAGCAGTAGTGATATGGTCACCACATTCAGAATAACATCAATAACTTGGAGAAGGTACAAATGATAGCCATGAAGATGTTTCCAGACTTGAGAGAGCTTTCCTGGGAAGAAAGACTGGAGGTGTAATTGCCCACATTATGGGAAGGGACAGAGAGGGGAGATTTGATTATAGTGCACATAAGTGTAAGAGGTCTAGAATGACTGGACAGAGAGGATCGCTGTGCAATATATGATAAAGGACAAGAAGACATGAATACAAACTAAGGAAGAGCAGGTGAGGTGAAAAAACTTTAGCTTCACAAATTTGTTGAAGTATAGATAACAGGAATGAGTTGGAAGAGGTGGTGGAGCAAGCAAAGGACATCTGTGTGCTTAAATTAGAATGGGTTAAAGTAGATATGGAGGCAGGACAATATGAGCCTAGCTCAGATCCGATTTAAATACACCCCACACTTACATACACACACACACAGAGCAGCAGCCACAGCGAGAAGACATGTCTCAAACCGCCTCTCAACAAACCCTAAGTAGTTTTCAGGAATTGTCCTGTCTCCAGTCTTGTTCAAAATTTGAAGTATTGCAAGTTATTATAGTCTACCAAAAATGTAAAGAACTATTGTCAGTAAGTATACATGAATGTTTTTATAGGAATTTTGGGAACAGCTGTTCAGTTTAGTACTACAACCGACCTTAAACATGGCCGGCAATGTAAACATTGGGGAACTGGAATTTCTAGGATTTGACAGTGAAACAAATGTAATGGATCTGGTTAAAATGTTGATTATGAGAATTAGTGGACTAGAAAAGAAAGTGGATGATCTAGTATCAAGAAACATGCCGGAAAATACTGAAAATACTATACAGAGTTTGATACAGGCCAATGAGACAGCGAACCAGGAGATCGAGAATTTGAAACGAAAAAATATTGAATTAAGGAGAAAACTAGAAGAGAGCAGTGACAAAACAGAGAAGGTAAGTAGCGTGTTAGAAGAGCAAAAGGCAAAGTGGGCACATGTGGAAGAAGAACAGAAAGAAGTGGTCAGTTTAAGGGAAATTATTCAGGAAGAAAGGGAAATAAATGAACAAGAAAAAAATGGAAGAAAATGTAGTGAAAATATTGAAGAAAAAAGAGAAAATAGTGAGAGAAACAGTAGAAAGGAACAGATGTGTGATAATATTTGGAAACAGGGAGGAGGAAGAAAAAGTTAGGTCTGTGAGACTCAAGAGAGACTCAAATCACGTGAGGCAAATATTGGACAAGATCGATCCTGAAGGAAACAAGTGGGAAAAAGAAACTGAGGAAGTAAGGAGGATAGGGCCACATAAGAAAGGGGAAGCAAGACCAATTAGAGTTAAGATGTCTTCAGAAGGTGTAGTATATGACATACTTAAGGTGACCTGGAAACTGAGTAAAGAGGCAGTGATGGAAAATATTATAGTAAGAGAAGACTAGAATAAAGAAGAAAGAGAAGTTTTAAAATCTTTGAAGGACCAAGTAAAGGAAAAAAATGACAGGAGGACAGAGGAAGAACGTAAAACTTTTTTTTGGAGAGTGATG